>JAPYYQ010000449.1:0-65135 GCA_030522585.1 Anagyrus pseudococci
AATTTCCGGGCCTTTGCAATTTTGTCGACGTCTAGCACCTTCGTAATTTTTATTTTTTTAATTTTACCGCGCATCGGCCACTGCGAACCCACTATTAGCTTCTGCGCCGTTCTCTACACCTACCGCCGGCGAAATCGTCAGCCAGACTCTCATCTTTTAAATCTCAATTTTTTTTTTCTTGGTGGATATGACTGGTATGTTGAATGTCGCCGATGAAAATGGAAATGAGTAGTTTGCAAAAATTATTTTTCACGCGGTTTGTCAACTGAAAAATGGCTGGAAGACTTGCTGATATCGAGATGAAGCTCAAGTACATAAATGATTATAGCTCTTTGAGTTTAAAAAAAAAAAAACAACAACATAAAATTCGAATTGGCAAGATCCAGCTGCGGTGCAAGCCAACCAAGTATTGTAAACCGGGACGTTTAACGCAACCGGCGATAAACAGACTAGTAATACGGGGCGCACGAGTATACATATCGATGCATCAAAATTGGAGTGTTATGTCGTATAAGTGCAGCAGCGGGGGGAACAGGTGACGTTAAGTGTGGTATCGAGTGAAGCTTGACCACAGAGAGAGAGAAAGAGAGTAAACCACAAGGAAGAAGAGCGAACGCTTGCGACGGAGCGCTGTGGAAAAAAAAGCTTGTAATAACAAGCTATCCGAGTGGTCGCGGGGAGCTGAAGAGGCAGAATAAGGAGCCGCAGTGGCCAAGATCGAGCAATAAGGAAAAAGCCGAGAGACTAAAGTCGGCGGTGAGACAAACGGATAAAGCCGGCAAAGCCCAGGCCAAGGGATTTTTCTGGCTCGGAGCACTGAAACGCCGGTATATATAGAGCAGCCTCTCCTCTCTGTCTGTCCGTGGTGCCGAGAGTCTAGAGAGAAGAAAAACGGAGATGCGACCGAGAGCGGCTGGCAAGTGCGGAAGGGGAGGGGGGGTTTGGAGACGACAAGCCGAAGAAGGACTCGAGAGGGTGGTTGGGGGGCGGGCGCGCCTGCCTCGGCACGAAATGGCTCGCTGTGATACCTTTCATCCCGGAGAAAAGCCGTGAAAACCGCCACTTGTTGCGCTAGCCTCCAGCTCGATTGAACAAATATATATACGCTCGGTGAACAAAATTTTACGCTACGCGCCGCAGAGAGCCCGGACACCCCACCTCGCGCGTGCCCACCACCACCAGCAAAAGCCCGACCAAGCGCGGCGGAAGAAAATCGTCGCTTTTGCTCCAATGTAACGTCGAGAAGCGAAAGCACTCGGTCGACTAGTCGAAGCTGATCCTGCTGCTGTCGGACGAGCATGTGACATACGCCACGTGCCGCTGCACGTATTCCACGAGTTACACACGATTTCGGCTACATCAAACGTATTTGAGATTGTTCAAAAAATTTCGTTTTCTTTTTAAATTTGGTAACAGAACTCGAGGACTCCTTCGCAATTTTGTTCAACAAGTTGCACCAGCAGCGGTGATATAATATTGTATAAAATTGACAAAACAAAGAGTGAACGAGCAAAGTAAGAGAAGCGCGCATTGTTCCCCTCTTTCTAAAACGCAGCTCAGCTGGAAAGTCGGAGCATCGGCTGGGCGCGCTTACACACGCGGCGCTCTAATCACAATCTAGAGAGAAAGTCAGAAAAGAAACGGGGCGCGCGCGTCGCGGGCGAATAATAAAAGAAGCCAGGCTCCCCTCCCTCCCATATAAATGCGCGCGTGCACTCGGACTATGCGCTAAAAAAATAGAGCGGCAGCAGCGTGAAAGGGGAGAGGGTGAGAGAGTAAAGGGGGGCATATATATATGTATACGCTCGCGCCCAGTCGTTGGAGCGTCGGGCGCGAGAAATTTGAGGCCTGTCGCCGAGCGGCGGCGGCGGCGGCGACGCATTTGCATCGGCAACCCTCAATTTCCCGACAGCCCGGCAACGCACACACGCATCGGCATACACACACACGTATGTGCGGATATGCACGGACCTATGCACGCCTGTGCTCTCACCTCCCCCGCCTGCAACTCTGCACAGCTTCTCTCGCGCTGTCTTGACGCGCGAGTAGTCCCAGCTCTTTTTGTCCATACGCTTTGTTCGGCGCTACCAGGGCCGGTATGTCCGCGAGAGAGCACCAAAGTCCGGCAGGCAGGCCAAAGGGAGACGGTAGGGGTGAGGTGGTAGCGTAACCGGCATTTACCGGCGGCTAGACGCAAAAAATGTCGAAGCGTCTCGGAACGAGAGCGGCTCGCGCGCCCAAGAGAGACAGAGAGAGATAGAAAGCAGAGAGGGGGGGGGGGAGAGAGAGAGTCAAGCCTGATGCCAGTCATCAGAGATCGAGGCCCGGGCGTAATGCTAGTGCCCGCGGGCTCGAGAGCCACCGCTCGGCCGCTCTCGGCGCACTAAAGCTCTCGGCCCGGGCCGAGCTTACGCGCCTCCTCACTTACACTCCTCCGTCTGTTTCGTCTGCTCATATTTACATATATATGTGTACGTGTGCAGGAGGGGGGGGCTGCTCATAGTTCGGCCGAGATGTGGGCGGGGATCCGCTGGGCTGCTACCGACTCCAGGGCCCTGCGCGAGCCTCCGAAATTCGGGTTCTTACGTATAGGATCGACTCCGACGAGTGGGCCCCGCTGCAGCCCGATCGATATAATCATCGGTCTCTCACTTGAGAGCGTAAGCTGTGTTTTGCCCGTGGAAAGGCCGCGAAGCGAATCGATAAGCCGCGAGTTACATCTCTCTCCCTCCCTCTCGTTCTCTTTTCCTCTTACCCTCAACGTCGATTTGTCCGAAATTCGAGCGAACAGCTCTCGCTGTGACTGGCTAAATTCGGTAGCCACGTGGACCTTTTTTCACCTGCTCACCCCTTCTCATCCCCACCGTTGCTGTTTACTTTGACCGAGCAACAACGTTCGCAACTCCTGTAGCTTACGTGTATCATTTGCCACAATTACGCGCTCGATTTTGCCGAAATTGTATGCGCGGCAAAAGAGTGGGGCTGCCCGAAACTAAAAAGTCAAAAGCTACTGCTGATTTATTTTAGTTTAAAATATCAAAGATTTACTACTGGCTTGTTAAAATTGGTTTAAGTTTTCCAGTTTGAATTTAACGTAAAACACCACACAATTTTCTTATTTCTTTTATACTTAAATTTTACCCTTACATTTTTGTACTGGATGGCAATTTGAAAATAACGTTATTTATGTGCTCGAGATGTTACGCGAAAAATTCCACAAGCTATACGTACACCTGACCATATCATTCGCTAAAAAATGACGACAACAAATACGCTGATGATAATAACAATAATAAAGTATTGTCTAATAGCAGGTCTACCGTGGCTATATATATCGAGCAATTTCGCAAGGAGCCCACAGCCGCAAGAAAAAGCGCTTTCCAAGCGCAAGGGGGGCGCAGATGGAAAGATGAATAATGTGCATTATATGTGAAAAAGAAAAAGACAGAAAAAAACGAGGATATCTCGGCGTTACACGCGATTAATCTCCGGGTCGATCGGCACTGCTCTCTCTCTCTCTCGCACGTCCGAAATCCGGGGGTATAGAGAGAAGCCGCCTTGTGCGTCCAAACGTGTTCTTATACACGTATACGCGCTCGAGAGCGTCTAGGTAATGGGAGCGGCCGATTGGAAGGGGGGGCGAGTGAGGCCGCCGTTTAGCCAAGATTTATCGCGAGGAATTATTCGAATGCTAGAAAACGGCTTATGATTACATGGTGTCAGCCGCGCTGAGGCCGCGCTCTCGCTCGCGAGCAACAAAAGCCGATCCGGCCAATTAGCGCCGAGCTGGCAGGATGAGCTCGAGCAACAACAAAAAAATCGTAAACAGCCTTTTCCTATTTCACCGAGCCCATAACCTGTCGAATTCGCGCTTGAGCAAAAAAAAGAAAGAAAGTCGGGCTCGATCGGTCTGTCATTTCTGATTATTTTTCTTTGGCTTGGTAAGAGACTGTGACGATGCGGAGAGAAAGAGGGGACAAGGACATTCGCCGAAGGCCGTGGCAGAGTGCGGAAAAGGAGCAAGAAGAGTCGAGGAGGAACGACGGAGCAAGAGGGCTATACGGTCAATGCTTGTCGGTTATCGTGTTATATACTCTCGACATCGTCCCGCGCCGAAGGCAAAGGGAGGTAAAGCAACGTTTGTCGCTGTTGTTGCTACCACTGGCTGCTCTCTTGCATATACATGTGCCTGGGAGTGGGGGGGGGGGGCTCGGAGGGAAAAAGCAGGGAGGGTAGGCCGTCCGAGCCAATAACCTCTTTAGCGAAGGACCGCTTTCGGCAGACACACAGACACACACACGCGCGTGTCCTCCCCTGCTCTTACGGACAAAGACATTATCGAGGGACATCTCAAACGTCTTGCGCGCAATTGCGTTATACTGCCTCCGGCCCGGCGAGTAGATGATGGCTAGGGCTAGACCAGACCGATCTATACCTCTCTTACCGGCAAATTTTTAACCGGGACACGAGATGAAAAATATTCATCTGCTGTATGAGTGACTGTTGTTCGGTTAATTTGATAGTTTGCTATTTCTTTGGTGAAACAAAAACTTTAGGCTTGTTTAAAAGAGTCGATAAGAGACTAGGCTAGAAAATTGTAGCAGCATATTTGTGAAAAAATAAAATGAATAAAAAAACATAAATAAAAACGATGTTAGCTGGAGGAAGTAGCGTAGCGCAGAGGTTACACCGTCCAGTCTCTCCTCTGAAGTTTCATTATACAGCTAAATCGAATTTCGGCGGACGTTGCAGCATATAGGAGAAGTCGCATACGCTCGCGCGGACATGCAGTGCCGAAACAAGCGGCAGACACAAAGCAAAGATGGTTATAGAGGCCCCGAGGAGGAGGAGGAGGAGGAGGAGGAGGAGAATTTTCCCGAGCGTCCTCGTCTCTGGCTCTCGGCGTTTCCGCTCTCAATAAGATTCATCTTGAAAGGACACTCAGAAATAAAGGAAAGGGTAGGGAAGTGAGGGGTGGGGGATAAATGGAGCACAGTGCAACTGCCGCTCTTTCTTTCCTCCTACAATCGTCGAGGGCGCATTCAGATTTTTGCTGGACCTGTTCCTGTAGTTCTCTCTTTCTCTCTCTCTCTGGGAGAGACTGTAATCTTTGAACTCGGGCAAGAGTAGATCAGCGCGGGACCACCTGCGCGCTCGGCTTAAACGTCCTCGTCGTCTTCGTCATCGTCCTCGCGACAGAGGGGGGGTAAACAGGGAGGGAGGGGGAGTATGCGCGCGTGTATGTTCTTCCTCCTTTCCCACCGGCACAACGCAGCTCTCACGTATACACTTGCATGTGCAGACTAGGCTACTCTTTGCTAGCGCAAATGTACGTCTTTCTCTCTCTCTCTCTCGGCAGCGCAATATACCTCTGCACACACACGGCCCAAGTTCCTCTCTCCCTCACTCTTAAACGTTGACTTTCTTTCTCTTCGAAAGAGAGGGAGAGAAAGAGACAGCAAAGAGAGATGGAGAGTGGATCGAGAGGGAGGCAGGGAGAGAGAGCGCAGTTGCATTACGTGGCGATGGCTTTCCATGGCACTCGACTAATTTCAGGCTCGAAACGTTCCATTAAAGATTCAGCATGTAATTGCGGACGATCGCAGTCCCTTGCTCCCTTCACTCGGCTCCCCTTCTCCTCCTCTGGCCACCGCTCCACCACCAGCCCTCTCGCGATCCGCGATCTCCCTCTCCGCGGACGCACCGCACCTTCCTGCCTCTCTCGCTACATATCTCTCTCTCTCTATCGCCAGCTCTCCAAGCGTCGTCTTCTCTCTTGTACCAGCTGCCTATTCTCCGTCGTTTTCCTCCTTCTTCCCTTCGTTCTCGCGGCAGGGGCGCTTGCGCTTCTAACGCGAAGCTTTTCCTTGGCCCTTTTCCTCCTCCATAGACTCTGGCCTTTCTTCTTCTTCGCTCCGTTGCTCAACTTCGCTCGGTCGAGCTGTGCATGCATGCTCTCTCATCCGACAGGCCGTATCGGCGAGGCACAGCAGCGTCCGTCATAAATCGACGTGAGGGATGTACGCTCGAAAATCATTACGTGACGTGTCTGGCTGTGCGCAGAACTAGCCGTCTCTCTCTTTCGCTAATTTTTCTCTTATCCTCTTTCGCGTTCGCCCGAGCTTTTCCCCCCTGCCTCTCTCACTGCTCTTACTTAGCCTCCTCCCCCCCTGCTCTGTTGCTCTCTCGTGGGCTTCACCCTCTGATCTGCCTCTCACGCGCCGTTCATTTTTCAGCTCCCGCTTGATTTATAATACCCCAGCCTCGGCCTGGGCTCTGCATTAATTCTTTAATGAGACATGTAAACAACAGCCTTCGCTTCGTTTTTCCCCCACCCCCCAGGCCGGATACTTTTTTCGAAAATCCAATAGCTCTCTGCAGATTCGAATGCATATTCGAGTAGAAACTTTATATCCCAGCGGGATGTACAGCTCTTCTATAATACGTTATATACTTTGTTGCATTGCAATATCCCTTGTCTTTTTAGTTTATTTCGCTTTCGCATTATTTGTTCATAGCCCAGCCCGACGTGCGTTCCGAGTTACAATACATTATACCCTTATTTACAACTTTTACGAGACCCTATGTATCCCGTCTGCACAAATAACCCATAACAATATCACGGATAATCAGTCGTAGACGCGTTTTCGGTAATGTCGTTCTCGCGTGTTCCCAAATCTATTAGACGCTTGTTCGGATTATTCACGGCACTTGCGTTTTGCTAAGAGAGCAAGGAGAACAAAGGCCGAAAAAGTTTCTTCTCCTATAGTTTCGCGCGCGATTCTCATGAAATTCTCATTGGGCGCGTGAATTATCGATATGTAACTGCGACGTTAATGCTCGCCGATATTATGCTAGGCCGTTTATAAAGGAGGCGTGTGCTCTCGCGCACTATCGCGCCCGGAAAAGAGTAGCCTCATCGCTCTCGCGCACACGTATGTATACGCGTGTGTGCGAGAAAGAGAAAGAGAGTGAGAGAGGCAGAGCTAGGAAATGGCCTTTTATGAGAAGCCTTGGATTATTCAGAAGATCGGAATCCGGTGTACAGTTACCGCCGTCCTCGGACACAATGAGCCGTGGCGACAGTAGCACTTGCCAACTTTTTACTTCTTTCTTGCTTTCTCACTCTTTCCTACTCTTTCTCTCTCTGCTCCCCCTCTCTTTTTTTTTATCGCGTCCGATAAAACTCTCCTTACCACCCGCTACTTACTTTCTCTCCCCCCCCCTACCTCTTACATCCCACGATTTCCGCGGTCTTTTGACTTTGTCATAGCCCACTCAAGTTTCTCTCTCGAGCTTTTATTCGCGCGCCTCTCGATTAATTTGACTTGTTGAACGACACTTATCTTCGGCGTTGCAAGCGATAGGTGAAACATCGTTCTCAATCCGAGCGATTTCTACTTTAATTACACACATACAGAGCACACGAAAATACCAATAATTCTGCCAAGGTTTTTCAAAGTGTCTATCTATGTATGTCTGATACATTTCCATACTTTACCGGTGCCCATAAAAAAAGCTATACGAGTGTGGAGAAATGATGATAGAGGCTGAGCTGCAGCCGGCTTAATGTAACCGCGAGAACATAATTGTTTTAAATTTATTCGAATTCGATGCCGATACTTATATAGTATAGAGACGCGGCCGGAGCAAGGGGATAAAAGATATGGAAGATGAAAGAGCAGGGGGCTGTCGAAGAGCTATACCTGCGCACACCGGAGACGGATAAATATAAAGAGAGCCACACGCGTAAAAAGTAAAAGTCGTTCACTTAATGATATTGTTTGGGGCTTGCGCGCGCAAGAGAGAGAGAGAGAGAGAGAGAGAGAGAGAGAGAGAGGCACAGCATGAGAGGGGAGGGTATAGAAAAGTTGCCTGACAGGTCCAATTAAACAGTGCATTTAAGCATTTAAGCGGCCATTGGCGGTACTTGAAATCGGTCATGCTCGCTCGTTATGCGAGCAGCGGCCAATCGAAAGGTTATACTCCTCGGCACCAGCGGCGGCGGCTGCGAGAGAGGCCAACTCTCTCTCCTCTCTTTCGCTGCCTCTCTCTTTCTCTTGCACCCGATATCATTAATAATAATTATACAATTATATGTAGGCACACGTATCGGGACGTATATAGTTTAGTGGCGTGTTATTATCTCGCTCGCAGAGTATATATACGCGGCGGAGGAAGAGCCGAGGCGCGCGCGAGCGCGTATAGATATATGTTATTACTTATAATATTTCATCTTCAGAATTAGCGGTTGCGCGTTTTGTTTATGCCATGGGAACTTGGGAACGCGTGTAACGGCCGCGACTCTCCTTGCTTATCCGTGTTTGCGCTCCTCGTCTCTCTCTCTCTCTTTCCCTCTCCCTCGCTCTCATACTCTTTTGCTCTGTTCGCGCGGATGCACGTGTGTGTGTGTGTGTGAACGAGAGAGAACTCGCCTACATATACTGTCTCTCTCTCTCGCCCTCTCCCTACATGGTGAGATCCATATCACGTCAGCGTTAGCTATTTTTCAAATCGCGCGTGAAACGTCCGCGAACACCCATCACCGATATTTTACCATTAATTTCCTTTTCTCTCGCCCCGCTCTCCGCCTCTTTCTCTCTCTCTGTCTCCCACTCTTTCGAATAAACGTCATTCGCGCTTTTATTTATTTGTATCTACTTACTAACGATCCCAAAGGCTGGTTACAGCCAGCGTATATGTATGTATATTCTAATGTAAATTTAACTCGGCTTTACTGCTGCCACAACGTTCCTAGAACGAAGATTTTTCAAAGAGCAATAATCAATTTACCGCCATAATAAAATTAGCCGTATCTTTTGTTTGCCTTCCCTGCCAACTCTGACTGCAATTATTATACCTTCGCAGAGTTGTACATCGTCAACGCGGCTTTTAATCGTCTAGCTAACATATTTCACAGCCGACGCATCTCCATAGGCACAATCATACGCATAGATAGAGACACGTATGTATATTCGCACACTGGTATATATACATGCATATAATCAGAGGCGCGCGCGCAGGCGGGAAGCGAAATAAAATCGGCCAGCGTCTACGATTACCATAAGGTACTTCTCTTCTCTCCACCTCGGCTCGCCCTCGTCTTAGCAATGCAATATTAAAGCTCGCGAAGTATAGGGCATCGCGAAGCAGACGCCTTTTTCTTCCCCTCCACCTCCTCCTATCCCACCAGGCCAACTTCTCCAGGCTAAGTGCAACCCTTTGTTTTCCTTCGCGCACTGCTTTTTCTTTCTCTCCCCCCTTCCCTTTTCCTCCATCTGCTTCTCCATATTCCTCGGCTTATTACGGCAAACGGCTAAATAATAAATTTTCTCCGAAACGTATTTGAAAATCGTAAACGGAATTAGATGGCAATAACGAATTCCTTATCGCCATTCGATACCGCTGGAAAAGCCTTCTAAAGCAACGAAGCATAAGAAGAGGGGAGAAGGGGTAGAATAGAAGCAGGCAACACTAGCTCGCGGCGGCGGCATAGCGGCAGCCGAGTAAGTAAACTAAATTACCTGCACAGCCGCGGCAGCAATAGCAGTAGCAACTGGAAGCCCTGCCCCCTGGGCCCCTGGCCCTGTTGCTTGGCAGGCAGGCAGCAGCTTGCCTCCCGCTTCTGCTTTTTCCAGATAACATTATTTCTAGCGCGCTGTGCCTCCTCCTCCCCCGCCACCTCTCCGCCCGTCGCTCGCTCGCGTTCACTTTGTTTTGCCATTGCGATTATAATCGCCGGCTCTTGTTATACTAACGATAGAGGAAACAACGATTTATGAAATATCGCTAAGCCGAACAAACGCGCGCGTGCTTTTCCTCGTATTTGATAGCACAAGCCCGCGCGTTATACATATACCTATGGCGCACTTATAAACCAGCGCAACTCTCGCTTCTCTCTTTCTGCATTCGTCGCACCTTCAGCCTCGCGTATATATAACGATTAAATATAACAGGTCTCAATAAGCGCGCTCGAGATCGCTTCCGGTCCTTCGTTGCATAGATAGCCGCGAGTCCTTAACGTGGTAGGGATAATCAAGCACTGTAGCTAGCTGACATCGACGGTGAGGGGGGTGGGTGAAAGAGAAACGAGGGCAAACTGCGGAAGGGTTGGCTCGGCGATGCGATAAATATTGACGGGAGTTGCCGATGGTATTCCAAGCCGGCGGTTGTGCGTTGCTGGCCGACTACAGCCGGAGAGAGCCTGGCTCTACTTGGAATCGGTAGTGCTGGGCGTCGGTGACGCTCGCGGATGAAAATGAAATTTCGGGAGGTCGCCGCCGCGTCATGTACTATACGTGACGAAGCACAGACGACTAGTCGGGCTCGTCACGAACCTCCAAACAGGCGGCGCTAGTCTTTTTTATTTCGTTAGATACTCCCGCAGACACGGGGCCCAGCAAGGGAGAGAGAGAGATCGGCTCGACTGACCATTTCATTGACAATATCGCTGGCGCTATCTCTCTCTCGCCTTGCCTGTCACGCCTGTCTGTCTCGCGCGTAACTTCGGATTGACGCGTAGCTTTCGAGTCGAGGATTAATTATCCCCGGCCAATTGGCTCTGTACGGGGCTACAACCCCATGCAGCCTCCTGTCAAAATCCCCTCGGGAGCTTTTTAAGGACCGTGCGCGCGCGCGCGTTCATGAATGTAGATTATCCTTGATGCGCGCACCGATAGCGCGCCCATTATCGTTACACTGATTTTCGCGTCTGGCCAAATTTTCGGTTTTAGACGAATTATTTTGAGATACCGAGCGACAACCGACGAGCAAAAATCTGAACGACGCGACCTAGTTTCTTTCTTTTCTTCTTTTTATTCGCGCCAAATGCAAATGGTTCGCGTGCCATTTTTTCTTTAAATATTTCGTACATACCGAGGATTCCCGCACGCGCAGTTATTTTTGCATAATATTCACATCGTTTCTTTTCCTTTTCTTTTTTTTTTTTGACGTTACTTGTTTTAATGAAACTCTGAGAAATAGTTAATTACATATCGTCCAAATGGCCAAATGTAACGAATGCACGCACGTGTACAGTCCTCCCGCGAGCCCAGCCGAGCAAATTTACATGATTAACGATGAATAAAGTAACGACGTACAGGTATACAATGGAGAAAGAGAGATGGAGCGCATCGTTATATGTTAAGCAGAGCAAAAATAACAAAATATCCAAGGATTTCATCAAGAAGCAAAAGTCGGTGGTAGAAGAAAAAAAAACACGGGCGAGCTGGCGAAGAAGACGATGAAAAAGTTGGCAAGCTCATTTCCCTATAAATCTCATATCTGCGCGCCGCTTGGCCCGGGCTGTACGTAAATGCAATTGTCGCGCGGGGGATAGGTCCGAAAAGTTGTGCCGGCAGAGGTAAGAAAAGCCGAGAGTTTAAAAAGGGGAAGAAATCGATTTTTTATTTAGCCGGGCGGACTTTAAAGTGACATCATGCGGCTTTTGCATGATGCGACGACGAGGCGAAGGAGGAGGAGGAGGACGGCGGCAGCACTCGGTTCTCGGCCTGCTTTTACTTATTCGTCTCATCTAATATGCAATAATTCGCCATGATGCCCGTGACGCCCATCGTTCTACGCGGCTTGTTTAAGATGGTGAAAGGAGATAGAGGGGGGGATAAGAGGGAAACTTTCTCCAAGCGCCACGGTCGCGCTGGGACGGGTGAGTGAGGAAGACAGAGAGAGGGAAGTGCAGATTGTCAGCGTACGCATATACATATCGGGATTTTGATTCTCGCGCTTCTGCGAAATTGCAGAACGTTATTGGGGGAATTGAACGATCGAGTTCGGGGCGATTAATCAGCGGCGGCATAACGATTCATTTTTCCAGGGCCGTCGGACGAAAATCTGCACTATGCGACGATATCTGTCTCCTGGCGGCGTTCAACTTTTCGCAGTTAGCTCTCACACTATAGCCGAGTATATGCATCATCGAACTGAAAGTCTGAGAGGATATATGTATATGCAAGGTATAGAGGGGGAAGGTGGTGTGCGGGGGGGGGGGGAATAGAATGAAAAAAGGAGAAGGATGTTGATTCCAAGGCAGAGAGGCAAGCGCGCCGTGCACATACGCGATGATCGTTAGGGTCGGCTCTCGGGCAAACGATAATGGGCTTAGTGTGCCGCTGAATGATAGTGCTCACCGTTCTCTCTCTCTCTCTTTCTCTCTCTCGTTCTCTTGTACCGCGTAAAATCGGACGCGCAAGCGCGTAGCCGGCCTGCTGCCGAGAAAGAGAGGGAGTCTCTTTCTCTCGTCAACACGGGGCCGCAGCGGCGCAGCAGCATGCGTTTCATCTATATATTTATAACGCGCGTGTGCGCCGAGAGACCGGTGTAAAATCGGTCGAGGGGCGAGAGGAGAGAAGCTTGAGGGGGGAAAGGGAGGCCCCTCGGGCTCGCTCTTAATATTTTTTGACTCGCGAATTCCTGTATTTACCGGCGCGTCCGAGTGCGTAATGCGACTGACACGCCTACGAAACGATAGCGCTGCCGCTCTCTCTCTCTCTCCCTCTGCTAAGGAATATATCGGTAAGAATGATAAAATTACCAATATAGAGGAATATGGCCGAGGAAGCGCAAAGAAGCAACGAAAAGGGCATTGGGGGGAGACGCGGAGAAAGAAGTAAAGACTGGTAGCCGTTTGTCGAAGGCCCCGGGCTCTTTCTCTCTCTCTCTCTTTCTCTCTCGCTTGGTTGGTTCGATCGGAAACCCGGAATTACCGGAATTACCAGGGCTGCCGAGCTTCATCGGACGCCAAACAGCGCATTATCGGCGAGAGGGAGAGAAGAAGGGAGGCAGGAGGGAAGAGTCGATTGCAACCCTATCTTTTGCCAGTTTCCACGCGTTCCGCCGGCATCAGCACCACCGCCGCTCAATATGTGCGAGGAGCGCGAAGCCAGAGAGACTCTGTTGAATGTGTGTGCGCGCGCGCGTATCTCGCGGCTCACGGCATGTTTTCTCCGCTTGCCCCCCCCCCCCGACGGATTCATCCTATAACCGGCGATTGCCGCGAAAAATATATTCCTCATTCCGCCCGTGAGATTCTCGCGATTGCCCGTTCGAGCTGGAGCAGCTTCTCATCGTTCGCCAGGCTCCCCTCCTCCTCCTCCCAGCCGCAGCGAGCTTCGTCTTTCATCCCCCTTAGCTCTCTCGCCTCTCGTGAACAAAGCCGATGCGCGGATTTCTCATCGCGGGCATGTATATAGTAGAGGCGCGTAAGCGCGGTAGCCTGCCGCTTTTATGCGAGAACACACCGCCTGCAGTGCACGCCGAGGATTCTATATGTGCGCGCCTCGAGAGCCGATCATGCATGATAGCCAAAGAGTAGCCTTCCGTCTTCTTCCTCGTTCCCTCTCTTCGCTCCTCTTGATCGTTAAGCACTCGTGCAACGACACTATCCGACACCTTGCTTACTTCCATGCACTTGGCTATTCATTGTGTGAGTTTTGAGCTGTACTTTGTCGACCTTGCTAATCAATTCGATTACTTCAATAATACTCGTTGAGCTATTTTCATTTTCAGATTAAAATCATTGATGAGACGACGTTGAAAATTTAATTTTAACCCAAATCAACTAAAAATATATAAAAATCTTAGAACAGAGTGATACAAGAAATAAATATAGATTCTGGAGGGAATAGATGGATTCCATCACTAACCCCACATATCCCAAGTGCACCCGAGATCGGTATATTACTCTTGTTCCCCGTGTGTTTTCATTGTGTTTTTCACCTTCTCTTTCAGCGTCTCAACTTCCCCTCACGCTCTCTTCCTCTAACCCTCCGTCTCTCTTTTTGCGTCTTTATTTACAGACTCGAGACTACCGCTGCTGTTGTGAGTAGCAGCAGCAGCGCCGGTAAAGTTGGGCCAGCTCTCGCTTCAGCATTTGCATATTTATAAGGGGAACGTAATCGCCGGTAGACAGAGAGTGGGAGAGAGAATAAGAAAGAGAGAGACGGTGCTTTTCGCCGCTCATTCGATCGGCCATATTCCTCGTTCCGCGAGGTATAGAGAAGGAAGAAAAAAAAGAATCTCGGCTGGCAAGATGGCGGGCGAGATTCGAGACCGACATGCGATCTCGATTTCACCTCTTGCACGTGCGCGCGCGCGCCTGTTGATTCGCCGGTTGCACGTATATATATAGAGAGCCTAGCGCAGTAGCAGCAACGGCAATCTCGAGAAAGAGAGTCTCTAACCGCACCGACATAATTAGCTGATAGCTCAGCTTTTGCAAACTATATTATACGAGTGCGTCGGCTGGAGCGACCGGTCTGCAGCTCGATTTTTTCATCGTCTTTATCCCCTGCAGATTTCGGGAACATTTAACTATACGGTAGCCGAAGCGGGAGCATCAGGTTTTAGCATAATGCATAGTTCGAGAGAAGAAGAAAGGCTTTATTACGAGCGATAGTATAGCCAATAGAGCCGGCGAGTAGCTAAAAGTCAGAACAGGTGATACGGAATGCTGCAGCAACAGAGGGATAGGAGGAGAAAAAAGGACGACAAGAGGGTGGCCGCTATCTGCGCTTGGCGGCAAGCCGATGCGGACGCAGAAGCAGAACCATACAGATGCTCGGACGGAGGGGGCAGAAGGAAGAGGAGAGAAGGAGCAAACTAGCACGATCTTTACCGATCTCTCTCTCTCTTTCTCTTTAGCGAATCTCCGTCTAGAGCCGAACTGGAGAGTCACGATCGGCTTGTTACCGAAGCGAGCGGCTCCGATCACGCGGATCGTGAAATCACCTCCCACCCACTCTCGAGTCGTCCCTCTCCCCCTCCCGAGACAGCTGGCTCCTGCTGGCGCATCGGCGGCGGCGGCGGTCTCTTAACGTCGTACAGTCGTTGGCCGTTCCTGCGCGATATTCCTCGGCTCCCGAAGGCGATCATACTGCTTAGCGAGGCCATTCGGCACAATAATGCATAATTCCGGCAGCGATCCCTCTCTCGCGTGGGGGCCGCTGCCGCCGCCGCTGCGCGTGCACAGACCTCGCGGCCCCGAACGTTTTCTCCTTCTCTCTCTCTCAAGAGAGAAAGACTGTGCTCGCCTCGTGCACCGCTTCTATATACCCACCTAAGCTTTTACGTGCAGCTACTCCTGCGGACCCCGAGGATGCCGCCCTCTCCTCCCCCCTGCTGCCACTACTCTTCCTTGCCCGCAGTTGTATCCTCCTCATTCTCACGAGCGCGTGCGCGCATGCCGGGGAAAATGCTGTGCACACCGTCGGCTATGGTCTCTCTTTCTCCGCTGGTCTGATATGACGACTCAAGACCTGTGCTCCTTGTACACTCTCCGCCGCCGACGTTGCTGCCTCGCTCTCTGCACCAATAGTCCGCTTGAAAGTCTTCCAAAGCTACTCTCACATCGACAAGTCGTCGTCGTCGTCGTCTCTACCTCGGCTGCTTCTTCCATTGTCTCCCTCGCGACTCTCCTCCCCCTCTTATCAGATCCGAATCGCCAGTTGAACACAATTGACATAGCTGTTGGGCAAATCTCGACAACAACGGCCTATCCATGTGCACGTGTACGAGCTCACGTCGTGAATTTCCATCTAGAATTGAAAGTGTCAAATCGTCCGGATGACAAGCTTTCCGGCTTGTCGAAATACCCAATTCTCCGATGAAAGACTTTGGCGCGCGCGCGCATTGTCAACTGTTCGCCGCAGAGTAGTAGTACACTGTGTGTCTCTGTGCGCGCGCTAAATAATACACGTTTGTCATATACGGCAGAGCAGCTGAGTTGTACACCAGCGGCGGCGGCGGTCCTTTGCAGCAAAGCTCAAATTTATGCTCGCAATCAGGCTGGTACAGAGGCTGCTGCTGCTGCTCTCCCTCTCTCTTTCTCCCTGGCGAGAATCGCCGTACTACGACGGGGGCCTCCGCGTTGTAACTTTGAATTTTTAATCTCGAGCGAGCATAACTCAGCCGAGACCATAAACTGATATCGAAAGGCCAAACGAGCGATCGGCCTTTATGCCTCCCCCCCCCCGAGTGCGCGGGGGACTTTATCAACTAGTCTACTCTCCAATACATAAAGCACTTTGAAGGGACACGCGGGGCCCTGTACATATACATATGCAGAGCAGACAGCTTGAAGAAACTCGAAGAATCCTCGGCATATAAAATTCATTAGTTCGCTGCCGACGGGGATGATCGAATAAAATAAAGAGGCCGGACGGCGGGTGGTGGTGGTGGGGCTGACGAAATAGATTTGAGAGCCGTGGAGAGCTGCGGAGACAAGTGAGCGCGGACTCGTTCGACGGTGCAGCAGCAGCAGTAGCTCTCCCCAGCGCGTTATGCGCGTTGTATATATGGAGCGAAATTGAAGCGTTAATCTTTTTAGCCGCGGGGTGCAGCAGAGGAGGGCCGGGGGTGGCTCGCGTGAACCGGTAGGTAGCCAAAGAGAGAGAGAGAGGGAGAGCGCGTTACGGCGCCGCTTGCAGCTGCCGCACTGCACGGCCGCTCGCTCGCGGGATATAGCCCCCTACTCTCAGACGGGGTGGCAGAGGGCAGAGGGGCTCGGAGAGACGTAATTGGGCGCGGGATAATTGTCGACGGGTGGTAAAAGAGGGGGGGGGGGGCGGCAGCGACGGCGGCCGTGTCCAATTCCGCCGATCGGAAATGAAATTTTGATTGACAAGAGGGCCTCGTCACGCCCAAAGAAATCTACCCTGCGATTCACGCCGCCGACGCGAGACGTAGCTCTAGCAAGACGACCCACACGAGCGCAAGCATCCATTCAAAAGCCCCGAACGTCAGCGTGACTGCCCGTATACATGTATACACATGGCAAGCCGCCTACTCCTTTCTTTGATCGGCTCGCTCGGCTGATATATAGACGGAAAGGAACGCCGCAAATATATAGACCTTAGTTTTATTTTAATTAGATGACGGTAGCAGACTATGCCGGGGCTCGATTAGTCGATGGAACTATTATTAATCTATGTATAGAATGATTAACTTTCTTTCACTTAGCCATCGAGTTTTTCCCTAACTTTGGATTGACCTTAACTGACGTGTTATTTTTTTCAGTACCTTTTCAACTATTAATGCTTTTATATATAGAACAAATAGTCAATCTACTAATAACTGACATTTTCGACTCGACTTACATGATCGCTCGAATATTTTCTTGTTCAGCGATTCGAAATTATTTGTATAAGAATTGTTTCCGTCTCTTTCCCGCAGCGATAAAGGTCGAATTAAATGGCAGAAGATATCGTAGCCCACACACGACTGTCTCGGTCATAATGATCTATACATATTTTTAATTGTTCGATGTTGGTGTTGTTTTGAAATCGAGCACGCGAAACGAGAGGAATGACGTTTCGTATGTCACAATTATGAGCATGTTTTACATAACGACCTTAAAGATGCGTAGTTCTACGGAATATGACTAATCCGACGGCAAACGGACAGTAAATGTAATTAAATTGAAAAAGAAAAAAGACGAAGAAACGCATGATTTTCTTTGTCAAATGGAAGCCGATTATTATTGTTGAAAATACAAATTCAACGTGCGTAAGTGTGTATTAAGCTATAAATTTTTCTTTGTACGCGCGGCGTTGTGTAAATTTTATCCAAGCACCCGCAGGCGCGTCACATTTCTAAATATCGAATTATTATTGTAAGTTGATAATAAATGAGATAATACATATGATAATAAAATACGGTATCGGGGTCACCTGGAGAGCGCGCAACATTGTTAAAATATTATCCGACGCGTAGCTAGTTTATACAGCTGCCAGCCGGAAAGGGGGAAGGGGAAAAGCCACGCGTGCCGCGATTGCCCAACTTGACTTTGCGAAGCTGTAAGAAAAGGATGTCGCGCTGGAAAAAAAAGGAAATGAGAGAGAGAGAGAGAGTGCGAGAAAGGCTTGACAAGCTTACAGCTTAGCTGACAATAGCTCAGCTGGCCGTCGGGCGTATATCCTCCCCGCTGGCGCCGGCTGGAGGGCACTCGGGCACACCGCGCTCCAGTCAGCGGGTGGGACTGCTGTGGCGCAGCGCCGCCTCATTACAATATCCATCGCCGAGCTAATAACCAAACAGCCTGGCGGAGTACGATGGAAAGTCCACGCATAGACGACTGGCTCTATGTACTAGACTAGACGATTTCGAGGAGCGCACTCGATCCCCTGCATCTGGCGCGATTTCAAGCTCATGCCCCGGTTCGCTCTTCTTTTCGCCTCTTCTGAAATCACCTCTAAACTTCATCGGACCAAGCGCGCACGAGCCAATAAGTTTAATTCGATCTGGGTTTTAGATCTAGGTTTCTCGGTTTTCCACGCAGCCGAGCATTTCCAACTGCGTCGGTGGAGTTGCGCAAGCGCAAGCAAAGTTAATGGCTTGTAAAACCGACGTCTCAACCTCCCTCTCTTACGCACTTGGAATTCAAGCGGCGGGAAAACAAGCAGACTATACAAAATTGCGTTGAAATTGTTTTCGTTTTTTTCTTTCTTTCTTCATCGCGTACCTTCTACACACGCCTTACATATACAAGCTGTACAAATTGATATAATTCATATAAATCGACGCGATTATCAACGCGAAGTTATCGAGCCAGCTGACAAGCAAATTTGCCAAAGATCCCAACGAATGATCGAGTGCGAAATAACTTGGGTGTACTTGAGTGTGCGCCCGCGCGTTTATATATATAGCCGGAGAAATCCAAGAGATTGATGTACGCCGGCAGTAATTGATGCAGCGGAGAAGCGCGAATAAAAGAGTCGGATATGCGACAATTCGACACATCCACCTCGATATATGTTTAGCAGGTGAGAGACTGCGCTCGCTCATAAGCGGCGGAGAGGAAGAGTTGCCCAACTGCTCGATCTTTTTTTTAATTTTTTTCAGGCCTCACGTTTTATCGCGCTCGCCCCACCCACGGGGCAAAAAAGCCGAGGAGGAAAGAAAATCGCGTGTACACAAAAGCAGACGGACAGCTGCGGCGGTCCGACACACACACACAGAGATCGCGATCTGCATTACTCCCAAGATCTCGGACCGCCGGCCGCGCAATCGCACACGTTCTCGTCCCGTACCTTATTTCTCTCCATTATTCGTTGCAATTACGAAAATCATTCAAAGCCGCCCACCCGCCGTCGGCTCATCTCCCCTTTCCTCTCCTTTTCAATGAGAGCCAGATAGGTGCGCGTATACGTACGTGATCGAAAGCGCTCCAGCTTG
The DNA here is from genome assembly GCA_030522585.1 of Anagyrus pseudococci. NCBI lineage: Eukaryota > Metazoa > Arthropoda > Insecta > Hymenoptera > Encyrtidae > Anagyrus > Anagyrus pseudococci. The sequence goes on from JAPYYQ010000449.1 coordinate 19,189, forward strand.
GAATTGTATAAGCCCAAGAAGAGAGCACACACGTGTGCGCGTGTTTATACACGATGATCGAGTCGTATAAACTTGGGAAAATCGAATGGAATTTAGCAATAAGACGATACAGCGCTGGAATACAATGAAAGACACACCCACTGTTGATCGACTCTTTACCCGTTGACGCGTTGAACGCGAATGAAAATTCGACTGTAGCAATGATGACAAAACCGCTGGTGTTGTCTTACTTATTAAAAAAACAACTAAGATAGTACGATTTCGCGGGGAAGATCCAGAGGCTTGCCAGATGTCGCTCGCGTACAGTGCACGCGGCGGTATGGGAATCAGCATAATTACCGGCAGCGGTGCTTGACAATGCGCTCGTTTCCTCGCATTATTTGATCAACATCGGCAAGGAAAGAAGGAGAAAAAGAGAGAGAGAGAGAGAGAAAGAGAGAGAGATATTGAGCGAAAGACAGCGAGAATCTCGGTCCCTAGGGCTCTTTCTTTCTCTCTTTCTTTTTCTTCGCCTGTCACGTGACTTTTTAACAATACACCGCAGCACATAGCCAACCTGGGATTTTTGTTGAAAGACGCTACGGCATTCCGCGCATTGTCGACGTTATGTAAACGGATGCACGCCTGCGCCACGACTCCTTGTCTCGCGGACAAAACCTCGTCGGAGCTGTAGGCCACGAGCTGGGCTAGACCAAGCGTCAACGAACGCCCTAACAATCATCACCGGCAATCGATGCGAATATACGTCAGTTCGATCGTTGTTATCAATGATTTTTTACTCGTCTACTTTCCAAATGACCTTTCATTCACAAATTTAATTCACTCGTGAAACTCTTACCTTGACATTCTCAAATTTTTGTCATTTTATTTTTCTTTCGGAAAATTCAAAAGAGCCGTATCATGCTCTTCTTTCTTCAAAGAAAAATTATAGTTGTACGTCAAACGGGCTCAATATCCGCCGAAACACTCGATCAAATGTTGACGCAAAAGCAGCGCGCTCGTATCATTATAAAAACACGAAGTTCTTTTAGATAACAAAAAAATGAAAATTTACAAGAAATGATTAGCATAGAATATATATATTACATAAATTGTTCGAATTGAGAATTCGTAAGATGTCAATATTAAAACTACGATGGTTTGGTTTCCATCCGAAAACAATAAAACGCGATAAAATGTAGTTTCTCGCTGTTCATCTAACTGGCTATACTACTTTTTACCTTAACGCCTATAAGGCTTGGGTATGATATTTTGTATATCTTATCTTGGATCAACAGCCAGTGTAAACAAATAAGTTAACACGAGTGTGGTAATTAGAGCACCTAATCGTAATGACGCGAATGAGTGTCATTAGCATTTTTTAATATACATTATTATTTAATATCGCTGTCTAGCAATAATACAATTATTATATTTGAACAAGTGTTTTTTTACTAAAAAAGTTCTTGAATTTAAATGAAGTCAAGGAAATTGAATTATTAAGTTGGCGATAATAAAATGATATTATAAGTTGTCTCTTACGTCAAACGTATATGGCTAAAAGTAAAAATAAAAAAAATGCACATTAATAATAATAATAATAATAATAATAATAATAATAATTTATTATTCTATACAGCAATAAAAATTCATAACGGAATGGTATTTAAATTTAGACATCACGTATTGGCAATCATTTCGAGCTTGCAGCTGTTTATGTACGCGAGAATAATCTGAGACAAGTTTTACAGTAATTTTCTTTAAAAATTTTAAAAAACTGTATTGCCCCTGAGTAAAGTTCGATGACAGAAGTTTGCTCTGTTAAAGAGCAAAAGTTTAACCAAAGTGTGTGAATAATGTGCTTACTACTTTATCTTACTTTCATTTTTTTTTCATTAAGAAGTCAAAGATTTTCATGTGCGATACAAATCCATTGATTCCATTCATTATATACCAGGAATATTTTGCTGTTATTTATTCTTTCTCTTCAATAAAACAATTTTTGGTACCGACACTCTCCACATACAAAAAATGCATAGCCATAAATTTTAAATGTATTGGTATATAGCCACACGCTATACGCGTAGGAAGGTGGCTCGATTGAGCGGATTAGTTACTTTTTATTTTTTTTTAGAAAATTTATTTTTCTGCGAGAGAATTGGAGGATGAAAACAAAAAGATTTGTAGTTTTACATTAATACGAGTCTCACTTGATCCGAAAAACAAACAACTCGGAGAAAAGTAATCGGAAAACTTTGGCAATTTTATAACTGTTAAAAAATGTCTGACGTCAAGGAGCTTAACAACGCCGCCCACGGCCGCGCACACGTACACATAGGCGTACTTAAACACGCCCGAGCACATTGAAACATGCACCTACATATGCAGACGTTATAGATGATGTTAGCTCTTATATATACATTTATGTGCATAGCTTGATTACTGTATGCGTACGTGAAACATGTGCACATAAATTTATGTATAAAGACAAAAGATTGCGTTATACCTATGCATTATACAAAAAGAAAAGAAGAAAGACGAAAGAGAGACGGAGAGAAGGTAAGAGAAAAAGTCCGTCGAAAGGAAGTGGGGGGGAGTGGAAGGTAAAGGAGAAGAAACTACATATTTGATGAACGATCTACAAAAATTCGAAGAAAGCCAAGGCGCGCCTTATACGATGGGAAAGAAGGGGCGAGACTCGCGAAAGAGAAAGATGAGGAGAATAGCAGGGGAAGGGTCAGACAAGGAAAGAAAGAAAGAGCGCGGCTAAGCGAGAAAGAGAGACGGAGAGTGTAGAGGCACGGAAGCGCGAATCGATTGAATCAACATTAACGCGGAGGAACGAAAAAAAAAAGGAGGAAGAAAACTAAAGCAGTAATTTACTTAGTAAAACAGAAAGCCGTGGCGGTGGCGTCGGCGGCAGCGGCGCGCTCGGCCCAGCAGCGAAGGAAGGCAAACACATTAAACATTTAGAAGGCATAATAACTCGCGGCATATGTAACGCTCGGGCCAGCGCCCTTACGCAGTGCCTGCCTCTTGCGTTCTTAAATAATGCCGCGACCGGCGCCGGCGTCCCCCCCAAGCCACCCCTTTCTGCACCCCGCCCCCGTTACCCCTGCCGACGCTGCTGTTGCGACGTTCGTCGTCGTCGTCGTCGCGGCTCGGCGAATTACGCGACTTTTATTATAAAAATCCGAGGCGGAAAGAAGGTGCGAGGGGGGGGGGAGCACAGCAGACGAAAAAGGTGGCGCTAAAGGGGCGACGAAGGTAGGGGGAGGGCGGCAAGCAGAGCCGTTGACCGAGGCGCACATAAAGCGCGCGCCACTTGAGCAAATATAGCCCGGAATTTTTCGAGCTTTTATAGTAAAAGCCACGTGTTTTTTTCCGTCTCTCGGCGGCTCGCGCGCCGCCTTTCCATCTCCCTCTTTCTTCCTCTCTGTTATAGTGGACGAGCTTCGAGAGACGTTTCTCTCTCTCTCTCTCTCTCTCTCTCTCTCTCGATCTCGCATCTCGGTCGTCGACACCCGATGAGCTATGCAAGAAATATTTAAAAGAAGCCCGACGCCACCGCCGCCGGCGTAGTCGTTTCGGCTGCACCAGCTCCCCGCCCCCTTACCGCGCGTCCTCGCGATAATAAAGCCAAAGCGGAGGAAGGGCTAGAAAATGTTTAATTATTTAGCTGGCAAACGAGAGCAAAAGAGAGAAAGACCGCGCAGCTTGTATATATACGTACACACACAGTCGCACAGACACATAGACATACATGTATATATATAGACATGCTGCACACGTGTTTGCGCTTTAAACAAGCCCGCGATGTCCGCATTGGCTGGCCGCGAGTTCTCGCTCCATCTTCTTTCGCCACTCCCTCCCGAACATCAATCCCGTTTGTCCCTTATCAGCGTTGCAGCCCCGCGTCTATACTCCCGCCTCCAGCGCACACAAACACTCGACACACACACACACACACTCGCGCGCGCACATACACGCAATTACAAGCATCTAAATAAAGAAATGTTGCAACGCGGATATCTATGTATACACAGACTTATTTCCGTATAGAGAAAAAAAAACAAGTCTCGGTACTTTTGCATCTTCAATGTATCAGCTAGACGTGCATGCAGTTTCACGCCGCATCGACGTCTAAGCTCCGTCGTCTAGCCTGAAGCCGCTAAGAAAAGGTGTCTGCAACTCGGTGAGTCGCGAAAGAAGTGGGGGCACATATAGGAGCGACGACGGGGGCGAGAGAGGCTCTGTCGAAAGGGCAGCGTCTCTTCGGCATGAGAGCCGAAAAAACACGAAAAAGTTGAGAGCGAAGAAAGAAAAATAGAAGGGCAGAGCTGGGGCTGGTAGGTATATGGCACGCTAGCGGCCGAAGGCGCGCTCGCGCGGACGGAAAAAGTTGGCCCAAGTCTAGGGGAAAGCCCGAAGGAGCTGCGGGCCGCGGCTTTCCTACAGCTCGTACGAGGGAAATTAATATCCGGGGGACTTGTCGTACTCTCCGACAGAGAGAAAGAGAGAGAGAGAGAAAGGGCTGCAGTGGAGCGGGACGCGGAGGGGCCAATGCCGCGCTTTGCCCGAGCCGCCGCGTATATACGACGTTGGACGGCTTTAGAGCCGCTGGTATAGGACGAGTAGATCGCAAAAACGCGGCCGAGAGCGCTGGGGTGCGGGGGAAGGCAGGGCCGGTAGCGGCGGTGGGAGCAGGGGGTGGTGCTGCTGCTGCCGCGAGAGCGCAGCTCGCCTCTGAAAACCGAAGCGAGCGAAAGTTTGGAATTTACTGCCCGACATATTGGCTGCGAAAGCAGCCGAAATTAAGGCTAGTAAAACATTCTTCTGACACGTGGCCTCTCTCTCTTTCTCTCCCGCCCCCCCTTCCTCCCACTGCTGCTGCAGTCGCTGCCGTACTCGCGCACATGTACACTTATATATACACACGTGCAGGCAGCCGATGCACGTGTGTATACAGAGAGAGAGAGAGAGAGAGAGAGAGAGAGAGAGAGAGATCGGGTGCTTGAGCCCTCTCGGTGCAGCGGCCCTGCTGCCGCTGGGCGCTTATATACTGCGCCAGCAATCTCGCGGCCCAGGGCTGCTCCGACGCCCCGGCGAAATATTCGATACTGCAACTAGCGGCGAACGAATATTTAGAGCTCTCATCGTGGAAACGCGCTGATGCTGCTGCGCCCAAAGAATCCACATATTTCAAGCAAGCCCCGCGACGAGCCCGTTGCCCCTATACACCGCTTCTCTACTCCACCCCCGCGTTCCCTTAGTCCTTCTCCCGCGCTCTTCGACTCTTTCGGCCTTACCGCGATAACTGTGTGCACCGGGTTGAACCGAGGCACTGGCACACAACACGGGGATATAATGCGTGTAATCCGGCTACTGCGCTCTCGCTCGCGGTATATGCAGCCGGTGAATGCGAAATTTGCGCGGGCCATAACGTGCAGCGCGCGCGCTTACGCTCGCCGAGCCTGGTGAATCGACGATCGATTGCAATATCTATATTTTTCGCCTTTATAAAAGGAGGAGGCGCGAGAAGCAGAGAAATAGAGAGGGGGTGGAATGACGAGGAGAAGGAGGTCTACAAGGAAGGAGGAAGGGGGGCTGAATGTAGGTGGGTGGCGGTAGGAAGGGAGGCCGATCGATCGCAGAATTCCTAAAGTTTTCTTTGGCTTGAAAAATGAGCGGCCGTCTTTCGTTACCGATTATTATTCTACGCGAGCCAAACACAATAGGCTTTATTTTGATTTAATCTTGAACCGCTAACCACAGTCCCAGAGCCCCCCCAACCAACCAGCAGCGGTGGCAGCAGCTGCCTGCGAAACGATTGCGTTTGTTCTCCTTAACAGCGAGTCTAAATATTTTTAGCGCCGAAAGAAAATAGATGGTATAACAATAATGTTGAATTTCATAAAGCAATATTTGAGTATCGTCAAGGCCAAGAGAGAGCGAGAGCGAGACAGCGGAGAAACGAGAAAATATCATCGCTAACAGCGATATTTGTTATATAAGCCCTGTTTTCTTTTAATATTTTTCGATGTACAAAAGAAACAGGAAGAATGACCAATAGACGAGTATTTTAGCCCGTCTGAGACAAAGCAGCCAGCCACCGATAGCGTTGCTCTCTGTTGCTTCGCGCAGATCGAAAATGTCAAACTCGATTCAGCGCTTGATAAAAAAAAACATAGATATTCTTGCGTTACTTTATAGATCGGCGTTTCTTTCGCAATTCCGTAGCGGTAATAGTTATAATAAAAGAAAAAAAATAACGGTGTGTATAAAATTGCGAAGCAGAAGTTGATTGTTTATTTAAGCGAATAATATCAAATGAAAATGCGCATTTTATTTTTAGAACAGTAGGTGCTATAACTTTACCAACCTATATGTTCGAGACTCTCCAACATTTTGTTGTAAACGTTTTAACTACGATAATAAAACTTTTCGAGTCGCTTCGCTATTCTTACGCGATTACGAATCTTAATAAAACAATGGAAAATTTTCTGGAAAACGAATAGAGCATACGCTTTTTCACGCTACAGCCTAGTTGTTTTCCTTGTTAATATAAAAAAAAGAGACGCGCAAAAAGAGAAAACCAGACTGCGTAAATTAGCGCTTCAAACATCGTTAAACACGAGCAAAATGGGATATTTTCTATTTCTCGAGAGTCAGGCTCAAAATATTTGAGCTCTCGCCATCTACTGGTTGGTACAAGTATCGTCTGCTCTACGGACTCGAACCTTTCTCCAATGATAATGGAAATACACGCACAACATGCGGTATGGAAAGCGGATTTTAAATTTGTTACAAAATATCGGTTCACAATAAAAGACATGGTAATTAAATAAAAGTAACAAAAAACAAAAACTCACCTAAAAAAGAAAACGAATAGCCGGTCAACACACAGAAAGCGGCACCTGCAACAAGCAACAGTAAAATGTCAAAAACACAATACTAGCAGAAGTTTGTTTTTAATTAAATCCAATAAGTAAAGATTAGAAACTGATATGAATTATAGTAAAAAAGTCGAACGATTCGTCTGTCGTAAAAAGCTTTTGACCACAAAAAGAGATCGAGAGAAAGAGGCAATCGCAAAAGTCATTATTACATTTGATTTCCCAGTCATCGGCATTCCCGATAAAAGCCGCTGGCATCACTCATGAATTTAGCCATGCGAGCTAACCGGTTAAGAGAGAGAATAAGAGATAGAGTGTGCATGCGTGTGTTGAGCGATCAGCTGCAGTGGTGCACGGCGGTATAGATGCTGCGAGCACAGAGAGCGAGAGAGAGAGAGAGAGAGAGCGCGCTGGCGCTGCAGCCGCCGTCGCGGCGTCTCGCTCGCCGCCGGGACAACAACCACTTGTGGATTCGCGCAAGAGACTAGCCGTATCTCTTGGGCTTTCTCCCTCTGGCACAGCGCGTCTTTCGTTAATCTCGACACCGGTTGCACTTCTTACCTTCCCCCAGAAGACGCAGAGAGACTTGGCTGCCTGCGCGAGTGTGTGTGTGCGGTTAGTTCGGTAGGTCCGGTTGCCGGCGCCGCTCTCGAGAGTGAGAGTAAGCGCGGCGGGCGCGCGCGACGCCGACGCACTTTTTTCTTGCCCCCGCACCGCCAAGGCCGTCCTCGTCGTCGCTGCTTCTGCTGATGGCGATGATGTCGGCTCCTGATGCTGCTGCTCCTGATGAATCCGGGGATGGGAAGATGATGGGACGGCAGGCGCGATGTGTGATAGCTATACGGGGGACGACGTCTCGGCGGCGCGCGTACCACCGGAGACGACGCCGGAGAGTGCGGTGGTTACAGCGCCGAGGGAGAAGGGGGGGACCAAAATCGCGACGCCGCGCCGCGCTGCCGCCGTCTCTCTCGCCTCTGCGGACGAGAAGAACGAAACGGAGAGACAACGATTGAGAATATGTGTCTACACACGCGTCTATGCCTGTGTATAGGTCTTCTGCTCGACCGGCGGCGTCGTTCCACTACTTACTTACGTATTCACACACGCACGCACGGCCCCACCAATGATACTGCGCTCGCTTTTATTTTATACGCTTTTGCTAAATTCACTTCGTTTGATTGACTTATCGATGTTGATACACCGTGAATTAGTTCGGCTGACTTTATTGAAATTCGATTTCTTAACTTTCACGTTCAACCCTTTGTTCAATCGCCGATTTATTAGCCCCCTGTTCCCGGTTAGTATGATCTTATAGCAGTACCGGTAACCGACGACTCCGGTTTAGAATTTAGTTTAAATACCTGTATCGGCCAGTTCTTCTGATGTAGCATCGTCAAAATATCTTCGATTTTAATAATTTCTTCAAACACAGGCAAGTATCAGGCAAAGACTAGCTGGATTTGTCTTCGGTAATCGTTACTGCACTATTTTATAATGTTCTACGAGTTGAATTGGCCGGTTTCCGTTATCGTGCAAAAAATTCAATGGTTTGATCTACTTTATCGACGCAACTATATCTTTATGTTAACCGAAAAACAAAAGAAAACCGCGTAAAAGAAAACTGATGTTTCGTTGTCTGCATTGATTTAGTACCAAGAATAGTTTTAAAAAATTTCAAATTATTTATACGCGTTAAATTTATTAATTTTCCAATTGAAAAAATGTTTCAAGTCGTGCAAAGAATATTATCGCGCCAAATTTTGTACTGTCGTAAATAGAATATTCATGAATACGATATAGATTTTGAAAAATTCACATTGTTAAAATAAATGTAAAAACTATTTTGTTGGCGAATATCGAGAAGAAGAAAGCGAAAAGTAGTTCTAACTATTCCGCGCTAAGTGGACTAGCTGCTGGCATCTAGTGGTAGTTTGCTTGTACGTAGCTACGGCTCTGCTGGTAACGTCAAACGTTGCACCAGCACGCACTACAGTAGAAAGCACGATAAGAGGGTTGAAAATTCTTTTCGACTTTTTTCTCCCCGATTTTGAACTGTTATCCAGCAAATAGAGTAGAACGTAGACCGGGATATCTGTACAGCCATCGGCCAAGCTAGATTATCAACCGCAGCATAGTCAAATGGCGTCCTCGAGGCATCGTTGAAGCTCTTACATGCGCGTCATACTCCGGCGACCCTGACTTTTCGTCCGGAAATAATCCAATCTCGATTCGCACGTGGCTAAAAGTGTCAAGAGACGAGAGCCGAGAAGCCCTGGAATGCGCGTAAATAACAATGTCTTACTTCATTGACTATTGAGCGCAACCACGGAGAATCTATATAGATAGGGGGTGGCGGGGCTATCGAAATGCGCTAAAACTGTTGAATTTTTCAGGGAAACGCTCTCTCGAGAGAGAGGGAAAGGGGCAGAGAGCTCGCGGCGAGGGAATACCGCAGCGTAATTCAGCTGCAAGTGTAATGTTCTGCCAATTATCTAGCCCCCTCGCCAGAGGGACTACTCGCGATTGATCTGCGCGTCGGCGGCGGCCCTTTGCCCCTTTGGGGATGAAAGTGCAGTAGAAACGAGAGAGAGAGAGAGAGAGAGATAGAGAGAGCCGAGGACGCCTCGAGGTCGAGGTAGGAGGCGCGCCTGCGTTGGCTTTGCTCTTCCCCCCTATCGCTCTTTCTCCCTTCTCTATTCTCTCTCTCTCCGACTTTACGTGCAGTCTCTCTGCAATATAATCCACATAGCGTAAACGCCGGAACAGAGAGACAGACAGAGAAAGAGCGAGAGCGAGCGCGCGTCCAGCAGAGTGCGGGGTGTCGAGTGACAACTTAGCTTACGTAATGAAATATTTTCGCGGACCGGAGTAGCCTTCCCTCTGCTCGCGGCTCGGGGAGTGATAGAGAGTTAGAGAGAGTGAGAGCGAGAGGGGGGTAGCGAGGGGTGCCCCGGCGCTTGGACGTGGAGCACAGAGAGCAGCTCCGGTTCGTGTAAGCGTGTGTTGTACATGTGTGCGCCAGCGCGCCCCTGTAGTGTCGGTCGCGTCTCTTCTACACCCCACGCCTCCCCCGGTCCCCGCGCTGCTGGCTCTGGCCGCGTCTCGTGCTCGTCGACGCTGCTCTTTCTCTCTGCAGCGCTCTCGCGCGTCTCTCGCGCAACGCATCGGCTGCTACTGCTGTAGCTGTTCGGTTGGCAAAGCCAGCCCTGGCCGCCGGGCCAGAAATACACATCTCTCGCGAGGCCCAGGAGCCGAGTCTGCCGTCCAGTGACCCGATTCGCCACCTCGTCCGCGCACGTCTTTCCGCCTCCTCCCTCGTCTTGGCGCCTCCTCGTGCCTAAGCTGCGGCTGCTGCTTCTGCTGCCAGTCAGCCAAGTCGTCCTCGTGCGTTACCTGCTCTCTCTCTCTTTCTACCAACCCTCTCTTTCCCTCTCTCTTTCTCATTCTCTCTCTCTCTTTCTCCCTGTCCTCCCTCGTAGCCCAGTTCCCACCTGCCCTCCCCCCCTCTACTCTGCTCACTGCCGCGCGCCTTTTTTACCCTCATCCTCGTGCTTTCTCTCAGCTGTTATCACTGGGGACCTCAAGTGCAGACGTTCTCGAGTGGCTCCAAGGCAACGAGCCAGACAACTTGGAGGCGCCGGGGCGCGCAAATTATGACAAATAGCAACAGTCATGGAAGGCTTCAATTGGGATCCTGGTAAGTACTTGGGCATTACGGCCTTTTCTTTTATTCTGCCCATACACCCTTCTCTCCCACTCTTTCGCTCTGGCGTCATAATGCATTTATACTCGTTCAATAGCGATCTCAATGCCTCTCGGTAATATCGGAAATTTTCGAGCCTTAAAGTTAAATGAGCGTTTAAAATTAGCGCATTCACGTTTTTACTCATCACTTTAGAAGAAACATTTAAGGTCATTTCAAGCTATACACACAGTTTATCTGCCAATGGGTTAAAATTATATTTTTAATTTAATCTGCATGGCCAATTAAAATTTATCATTATGTATTTATAAACATTGCGGGACACAAAGAAAATATAGTCTCATTCAATTTCAGCTTTGTCAAAAGTACTAAGTGCCTTAGAAGCCCACAGAGCTTCTATACCAGGCTGCTCGGACGAGGAGTTTGGCTTTCTGAGCGAATTCCTTCGCTCGAAGGAGCTGAATGCTTTGGTATTAGTCTACAACAAAATCTTAAGGAATATCAAAGATGATAAATTCTCTCCAATTCTTTCAAATGCTATGGAAATTAATGTGGAAGTTTTATCAATATTAGCAAATAAAACTCAAGTCTCTGAGGAATTTAAAGAACTGTTTCAACTACTTCAAAAGCCACACGTTCAAGTAAGTAGGCTATTAATCTAATTTTACTTTATTGATCACAGGAAATTGTAACCACAATCTGATTTTATATACTTGCAGGCTCTTCTCATTTCACATGATACTGTAGCTCAAAAAGATTATTATCCAAGGCTTCCTGATATTCCTGTGGAAGTTGACGAAGATGAAGAAACTGTAAAAATTGTGCAACTGGTCAAGTCTGATGAACCATTGGTATGTCTTTGGAAATGTGTGTTCTGTGTTTGTGTTGTGTATAAAATCCAATTATTGAATTCTATAAAGATTCTAACATTTAATTTAGGAAGTGTGGTGCTATAACTTACAAGATAGCAAATTTTATTGTATTTATTACAGCTATTGTCTTTATTTAATTGAATATGCATGCACTTGAATAAGTCGCAATATTGTTTACAGTAAAATTACATATAGGGTAGTGTTGTGGCTATGAAAAATATTGTTTAATTAAAAAAAAAATACAATTTTGTAAGTTAATGTTTTAAACTGGTAAATTTACCACATTGGTAAAATTTTGGAAGTAATAACATTTCTTTTTCATTGTTAAACTTGCTACGAAGTCTGGCACTGGCATTGAACCAATCATGGTAAGTGTTTTTAGAGCACCAGACCTTAAAAAAACATATTGCAATTATTATTTCATTCCTCACGCATTACAATAGACATTTTGTAGTCAAGATTAAATTTGCTATCAGTAAAACAGAGTTGTTGATTTTTAAATGCTATTTATTATATTCTTAATGATTTGTTGTGCTTTTTTTTTAGCAACTAAAAATTTTACTTGCTAATGTTAAGAAGTGTACAGATATAACTTTAAACATGTATTTGTTTTATAGATTATTATTTTGTATGAAATATTTCTTACATACAAGTACATATGCTGTATGCGTGGAGTGAGCCAAGTGTGTACGCATGGTTATGCGTGTGATACATATTGTATTATATATATATTTATGCACGTTTTTAAATTATTTATTTATTTAAATTAATGGAGAACTTAATGATATTTTTGTAAATAAATACAATCCCAAGACTTATATATTTTATGCTTTTACTTTTCTTCCGCATGACCTTGTATAGCTTTCACTTGATATTAAACTTGCCAAAGCTTGAACAATGACTCAATGTCCGATTGAAGTTTAAGGAAACTTCAAAGAAAAAAAATAAACAAAGAATGAGTACGCTCTGTAGTCGCTCGGCGATTGTAAGCGATAGCTCGGAACAATTGTACATATTCGCAGCTTGTCGTTATCCGATTGTCTTGTCGGGAATTTATTGTGTGTAGACTGCATAGAGTTTGCGCCTAGTTAGCGACGGCAGAGCGAGACGAGAGAGAGAGAGAGAGAGAATGAGAGCCAGCCGGCTCCGGCTGGTCCGCGCAAACCTTTCATGAGCACATCTTGTCTATGACACACTATAGGGAGCAACAATTAAGACTGACGAGCAGACTGGTAAAATCGTTATTGCTCGGGTGATGCACGGCGGGGCCGCCGATCGATCTGGCCTCATTCACGTCGGCGATGAGATCCACGAGGTCAACGGCATCAGCGTCGAGGGCAAGACGCCTAACGACGTTCTTAAAATTTTGGTAATTCCTTGCAGTACTCCATTATTTCATTATTCATTACATCATTTGGTATACTAACTGTTGGTTGTTTTGTTTTTCAGCAACGATCCGAGGGCACAATCACTTTCAAAATAGTACCTGCTGACAGTAAAAATATCTTTCGAGAAAGCAAGGTAACGTCTTTTTTTTATATAAATATCTACGTCAATTTAAATTGAAAAATAACGCTTGTTTCTCGTTAAACGCAGGTGCGGGTTCGTGCGCATTTTACGTACAAAGCATCGGAGGACCCGGAAACGCCGTGCACAGAAGCTGGACTCGATTTCGAGAAAGGGGACGTTCTTCACATCGTTTGTCAAGACGACCCACACTGGTAAAATCTATCTGTCGAGCAATCGAGGCTTGATATTCGATTTCTAATAATAAGTTGCATACGCTTGCCCTTATTCCGCTCGCAATACCCGCCTCGTATAAAAATTTGGAAAATATCGGCTATCGATTGCGAGGATAATAACCGAGTGAATAACTTGAACGCAGGTGGCAGGCGCGGAAGGAAGGAGATCGGAACATGCGAGCGGGCCTGATACCGTCGAGAGCGTTACAGGAGCACCGCATCATCATGCAGAGACAGCAGCATGACAAAACGGAAGACGATAGCATAAGTAAGAGCGCCCCGTATTTCGGAGCTATAGCCTCAGCTTTAGCGCTATTATGTGTTGTCGAGGAGCTTGATGTTGTGATATGCATGCGTTATCGCGTATATACCACTGCTGCTCTGCCGCCACCGCCGCTGCTACTGCCGAGGGCGACTATTGCCGTATGGGAGAGACGGGACGATGCTCAGCAATGCTTGTTGATTAATGCATTAAAACATATATATGTGTTTCCTTTGTCGTCTCTCGATGTTTTGTTCAGCTTCTTTTCTTTGGTGTTTACCAGACGGAGAGCTTGTGTTGGATACTGACAGTAAGGACGCTGACCGTTTGATTACCCTGTCGGCGAGCTTTGCTGGTCAAGCAGTCAAACAGCCGCAGAACAAACAAACAAACAAGCAAACCTCCAGTCAGTCGTTAAAACAAACGAAACAAACTGTATAAAAAATAAGCAAAGAAACAAGCCAACAAACAACCAACGCACACGCGCGCACACAAACTCACAACGCGCCTCTATGTACACAAACAGCATTAAAAAAAAAACAGCCGGCGTCTGCTTCAACAGCTTTGCTCTAACAGCGATATTTCACCTAACCGTCGGTTAGGCTTGTGTTCTGTTCCAGTGCCTTTGCCCACGTTGTGCCCCCGTCCCCGTACCACGAATTCTTTGCACGAATCGCCAACAAAATGCAGTTTGCAAGGGATAAAAACTAAAAAAATCATGTATGACGCTACAGAGAACGACGACTTTGATCGCGAAGAGATTGCCACGTACGAGGAGGTGGCGAAGCTGTATCCGCGCCCGGGTCTTTACCGACCGGTCGTCCTCATCGGTCCCCCGGGCGTCGGCAGGAACGAGCTCAAGCGCAGACTCATGGCCACCGACCCTGACAAGTATAGGACTCCGGTGCCCTGTAAGATTACTACTTACTCTTTTAATACATCGATATTTTGCTCCATCGCTTATCATGCTTATATATGTATATACTATACCGACATGAATTTACCATCTGCTCTGTTCACTGGGCCTGGCTCTTTTATATTTATATACACATCAGTGCTACATCTCGTGCCTAATTCAAGACAATTTGTGCATAACTGTTCATCTTTGTTTTTATGTTATTTACTATCATTTGAAATAAGGTACACGCCGAGAATTACTATCCTTGAAAAAACTTCTTTCTTTTTGTACAGATACTTCAAGACCTTCGAGACCTGGTGAGATCGACGGCAAGGAATACTACTTCGTCACTCGCGAGCAAATGGACGAAGACATAAGTGCTGGGAAGTTCATCGAGTACGGCGAGTACAAGGGCAATCTGTACGGAACCAGTGCCGAAAGCGTCAGCTCTCTGGTAGACGCTGGCTACGTGTGCATACTCAGTCCTCATTATCAGGCGCTGAAGATGCTGCGCACGGCGAAATTGAAGCCTTACGTTATTTACATTAAACCGCCACGATTTGAAATTCTGAAAGAAACGAGGAACGAACTGCGGGCAAGATCGACATTCGACGAGAGCAACTCACGTGGATTTACGGTGAGTCTTCTTCTACACGTGTAATCGATTGCTTAATTCACTAAATGTCCCGCTTTAAAAACGATAATGCGCAGGATGAGGAGTTTGAGGAGATCCTACACAGCGCAGCGAGGATAGAGTTCCTTTATTCGCACATGTTCGACGAGACGATCGTCAATGCCGACCTGTCGATGGCTTTTGAATTGCTGCTCGACGCGATACACAAGCTGGAGGTCGAGCCGCTCTGGGTACCAGCCTCGTGGGTCTAAGTCCGGATTGTTGGTCATTCTGACTCGTCAAGTTTACAGCACGTAATGCCATCTCTTACTTCGGATCCCTCTTCTCTTACTTCTCCTGGAAACCCTCGCGTCGGTTTGTACTGGTCGCGTAGAAAAAAAAAAAAAATAATAAAGTACACGATGAATTTGCTGCGATGTAGGTTACGATATTTTTAGGAAAAACGCTACTGGTAGCTTTTATAATTATTCTGCGCTCCTGCTGCTAAGACTAATCCGCTACCACAGCTGCTCTACTACTTTTTATTTGAGTCAACGACTTTGAGATAATTTTGTTAGATATGGTCATCGTCCAGTGAGCATACAGTTGCTTATTTTTAAACTACAATGTGTATAGGATTATTGTGTTTATTTTTTGCCGTAAATTAATAAAATGCTTTTACGGTTTATTTAATTAGGTAAAATTTTGGTCAACAGAATATTGACATATTACCGACATTTCAGGTTTCTCTAAGTCAATTATTCAACTAATATTTTAAGTGATAATTCATAATTGACTGCTATACATTATACATTTCTCTTTTTCGATCAACTATTTCTCTTTTGACGATCAATTTTAATACTTTGAAAAAATAATTTGTTACAAATGATAGTTGACTAAAATAACAGTTAATACAGTGTCTTTTTCTTATTAAAATACAAACTTAACAGATTTTACGATTAGACTTAACGCTTACTCACGATATAATAAACGCTACTCAAAATTGATTGAAAAATATTTAGATGAAATACAAAAAAAAAATCTTATCAGAGACGCTGATGTCCAAGATGAAAATTATTATTGTTAAAAAAGTGAAAATATAAATCTAGAAAATCATTCTTTTTAAATGTCGTCTTTGTCGAAAATTGCTTTTTCTAATTAGATCTTCGTATCTCTAAAAATACTTACATTGCTGCATTATAGGATATTTCGAATGGATTAATATTAGAAATGTCGATAACGATAATAATACTAATAATAATAATAATAATAATAATAATAATAATAATAATATTATAAACAATGTTGAAAGCTAAAAGTAATATAAATGAAAACCACGCTTAATGTTGAAAAACAAAGAGATCACCAGTAGTGTTTTTCACTAAAATACAAGTGAAACCTGTGTGAGAAATCTATTTTTCATCTTTATAATTTCTACCAACTCGACGTTGTTGTGACTGCAGATTTTTTTATGTCGTCGTTAAACCCATAAAAAATTTTAACGTATAGAATAGAGACGAACGAAACTTCTGACAAGTTTCATTCGAAAATTTTGACTTTGATGTGTTTCAAGTATTCTGTAAATGATGCGCTTGTGCACGCATCGACTGCCTTCCTCATATTTGACAAAGAAAAGAGAGAGAAAAAAAGGAAAAGAAATATAAAATAAATGAATAACCGAGTTTTTTCTAAATCCGAGTAGACGAAGATTTGAAATTGATAACGACCGATGTGAGTTGTTTGAAAATGTATATCGTTTCAAAGTAAAAGTACAATAAGTATGAGAGTTTAATCATGATTACGAGCAATTAGGAATTACGTATAATGTGCAATGATTCACGTATTTTAACGATTAATCTTAAGAATGAAATTTCACTGCTGTTTTTAACATGTTTTTTGAACATTAATTTTTTAACCTACCAAAACAAAAATATCAATATCAATGACTACACAGTGTTTAAAAGGTGTTCGAAAGATGGAATCGACCGAATCTATTCTGTTTTGTGCCATATAGCACTTAAATAGCTTCGATAGTATAAAAAAGTATTATATAATTATTAAACTGACGACTTTCGCCGGAGAATATCGACACACTATTGTGAATAGTGATTAAAAGAAATCAATTGTTGTTAATTGTTGCCAAATACATATGTTAGGAACTTACGAAGTACGCGTAATAAAGGTACCATTGTACGTCATTATTAAAAATGAAAATAAAACAAAAAAATGGGAAAAAATGGACAAAAAAAAATAATAATGAACCAACAACATTGATACATTGAACCAAAAAATGAAAAAAAAAATGAATAAAAATAAAAATAAAATATTTTCCATACACGATTTTAGTTACATTGCATTGCACATAGTTATTAAGTAATGCATAGCTTAAATTTGGCCGTGAGCATGAAATAATGTATACAGAAAGAAAGAAACGAAGAAATAGATCATTACAGTAATGTCTCAAAGACCTTTTTTTTCTTCCATTATCAACCATAATACCCACCCACCTGGTAAAACAAACAAATTTTCATCTAATAAACTCTTTGACGCACAATAGCGCGAAAGGAGGGTGTGAGAGAGAGAGGGGGGGGGGGAAGGGGAAGATCGAGGACACGTCTCTCTCGTCACGTTGTTTGCCGGCGTTAGAGCTTCGTCAGCGCCTAAATTTTCTAGCGTTTTTTTAGCGACCATCTGGCACGTCCGAGCGCTCGCCGTCTCGCAGCCTTGTAGTTGGACAGAAAAGCTTTAGCATAAGAGAGAGAGAGAGGAAGCCGGGGAGAGTCTCGCGTGTATTTCGGTAAATTTTGTGCGTAACTGAAAATTATCGCTCGCTCGTTTCGGGGGGAGAGCAGTAGCCGAGCGACAGACGCGCGGCTCGCTACGTAGGCGCGCGCGTTATACGAAAGGCTGTATAGGCAGGCCCCCGGCTTGTGATAAAGAAGCGGCCGATGCCAACGGCCTGCGTCCAAAATTGTCCGGCGATTGCACAAGCCCGGTGTTAAAATAGCCGGCTTAGCCCCTGCTGCTGTCGCTTTAGCTGCGGCCGCTGCATCGGCGCGTTTGCTGGCATGAGATTATATTAGTGATTGGCGAGCGATCGGCCCTTGGCCATCCCGCGCGTGATCTTCTATACGTACGCAGCGCGCGTCTGGCTAACGACCTGCGACTCGTGTCGGGGGCACCTGTTACTCCGATAGAGAGCCAGTTAGCCGCAAGCTCATTGCCAATGCGCTTACGCGGAATATTCCGACTACGAGCTTGAACGATATCTTTGCAACGTGTACGTGTCGGACGTTTTTCGCGACGTATTAGAGTGGTCGGTGCTGCTGGGGGCAGTAGCTGGACGTACACCGACTGCGACGCTGACACTTGGACAATGGAGGAGATAAGAAAGATCAAAGGCTCGTCGTCGGGGGGTGAATACAAAACAGCGAGTTTCTAACAAAGAGGCGAGGCAGTAGCCGAAGGGCGAGGCGGAGAAAAGGAACGAAGGCTTACGCGACGTTATCTCGGGCTTATACCTACAGACACGTACACAGCAAGGACCTTATAGCTGCCGGCTAATCTCCAAACAATCTCGGATCCAAACTTCCAGAGCTGCCGGCGGAGGAGTTGGGAGGAAGGAGGGCCTATAGGTCGAAGCACGCGCGCGCGCTGGGCTATATATTCGGTGGAGGGGGGGTGGCTGTGGACCGGGCCGCGTCTCTGTATGCAAACGCACACACGGAGGAGGAGCGGTTCGGCTGCTAGTCGCATGTGATCCGGCGGCTTGGCGCGAATTCGCGCGTGCGTCGTTCGCCGGGAGGGCCGGCAAGTGGTTACGAGCGTTGGCGCCGGGAGTATAGGCAGCGAGAACAGAAGAGACAGCCAGTGCTCCGGCGGCGCCAACTTGCCCGCCGATGACACGACGATCGACCAACAGCGACTCCGCGATCGTTGCGATTTGAATTTTATCGGCCGTTAAGCGCAGCTTGCGAAAGCTCTCTCGCGCGCGCCATTCGCGATTTATCGCGACAATAGTGCACTCGCCCCATTCGGATCGGACAGTTTGCCGAATATCTCTCTCTCGGGCTTTTGTCTTATCTGCGAGCAGGCGGGAAGGAGAAAAAAAGGCCGTGCGCATGAGAATCCTTGGCCCTGCGAAATGTCCTTATCTGCCTAGCATGAACGAGCCGCTCGCCACCGAGTGTATCTTTCATCGATGGGGCCATTGGCGGAAGAAGAAAGCAGTTGCATCGATCGCCGACAATAACAACTGTGAGTACAACGATTTTATTATTTCGAACGCGAGTGAGAGAGAGAAAGATCTACTTCTCTCGCATCTAATTTTACAGCTGCCGTTCGGGCCGAGATAATTGGTCGGCCAACAATGGCTGCTACATAATAACTTTTAAGAGGAGACCATTCGAAAAAGTGCCTCGTAAGGCGTCGCTCTCCAACGAGAAACGCGCCTCTCCCTCTTTCTCGTCTGCGACTCTTAATCGATTTTTCCCCTAATGTCCCGCTTATCACCACATTCCATTGTGCTTTTAAAAACAACGGAAAAAAAACAGCCCTTGTACTTCCCTCGGGCTAAGTTACGTCACTCCTGAAAACAGAGAGAGAGAGAGAGTTTATTTTTCACCGATCAATCTCTTTCTAGTAAAGGTATATCAAGTCAGGAATAAAAATCTAGCGAGTGTGTGTCTGTGTGTACATTGTTGACGGATATGACACTTTTATAGCTCTCCCTGTTATCGCGGCTTCTTCATACAATACGCGCGGATACGTATCTGACGGCAGTATACGGCCTGTTATCGTAGACTACAGCCGTCGTCGTAACGTCGCGAGCGCGCACCTATATAGCAAAATCTGTTTTACATGCCAAGAGAGCCGCGAGATTAAGATAAAGCAGCCTTCTAGCCGCTCGATCATTCAAGTTCTGGATACACATAAGACCACTACTCTCTCTTTCTTGGCTATGTAGAGGCTTATAAGGTAGAAAAGCACAGAGAGCTACCTTGACCGTCACTCGAAATATAACAACCAACGTGAATCTACATCGATAAAGACGCACACGCATATACACACAGCAGCTTCTAGAGCGCAGCTCTGCCTTATACACAACGGAAAATTGAAATTGCACGGCAAACTACTCCCATTCCCTCGGCTTCGTTTTACAACAAACGAAAACATCAACAAATTCTATTTTCAACGTCCAACATCAACTAGACGCGAGATATGACCTTCCCACCCTCTCTCACACGTATATACATGCACCTCAAAATATGTTTCTAATACTCGCTCGGCTCGTCGGAAATTTGTACTCTAAAAAACCGACAAACCGTAAAAAGAACAAAAAAAAAAGCTCACGAGAGCCAAGCCGCAAGAGAGAGAGAGAGAGAAAGAGAGTAGTAGAGTGAAAGCTGGGTGCGTGCAGCAAAGCTATCCCTCGTCTCCTCGTCCGATCTAGCCAGCTAATCTCGAATAAAGGTAATAGCGCGAGCGGCGCGTCCGGCGACCCTATAGAGTAGCCCGTGTGCTTCGCCCGTTAGCCTTGACTCACGCGAAAGCCAAAGTCCGACCCCGCCAGCTCTTGGCCCCGCGTCCTTCTCTCTACGTAGCTATAGAGCTCTGCTCTTAAGCTAGGTGCGCGCGAGCGATAGTCTGCCGATATTTCGGCGCGCTAATTCTATGCGCTAATACACACCGGGCGCTCCCTGAAAGAATAAAACTTCCTCTCCCATTCTCCCTCTTTCTTTTCTATTTTCTCTCGCGCGTTCTAGCTAATCAAATAATTGAGCGCCTCGCTGTTAGTGCTCTTCCTCTCTGTCTCTCTTTCTCTGCAAGCCTTACACAGCTGCTTTGCTGCACAAATTAAAGTCTTCTTTGAAAGTGCAAGCTTATGTGTCCGTATAGCTATATAACGCGTACATTAGATCTACAAGCGCGCGCGAGAGAGAGAGCGAGCTGTTAGTCGTTGGCTAATTAGATTGTCTGTCAATTAAGTAGTTACAAAAGCTCTCCTACACAGCTATATAAGTATATCTCATGTGTAGGCTAAAAGGTGGGTGTGGGGTGGATGAAAGTGTCATTCGCTTAATTACGTCGACAGGGTCGAATGGCAATGAAGCGGGGGGGAGGGAGTCCCCAGCGGTTGCTGTATACATATAGAGAGCACACACATATGACGCTTTTCATCTTTTTCACGTTGCCGAGTGCCGTTAGCCGTTATAGTCCCACGCGCGCGCGCGCGTCCCTCTCTTATATACTCGTACGGGCGTGTAGGTGTACAAATCGGCCACTTATTATATCTTTGTAAGCCTCCGAATGATCGATCGGAACGAAGCGAGGGACCGACCGATGGCCCCCACACTCTCTCATACACATGTGCGTTCGCGCACGGATTCGCTTGTCAACTTTTTGTCCGAACGATCCAACGCCGGCCGTTATCCGCCGGGACTGATAAAGGAAAAACCTCAATCCGACCGAGGGGAATTGGGGGGGGGTAGAGCTGCCTTTACGGAAGGATAAAACTCTATCGGGTTAATTGGCCGTTGCTCGGTGCGGCTGTTGCTCAGGATTTCAGAACACGCGCATCCACCTCTCCCGCTCCATAGGCCCCCTTTATCAAAAGAGCCAAAGCCCCGACTCCTCCTCCTCCTCCTCCTGCTGTATAGGTCGTTAAAGCGTCCAAAGTTGGTTGCGCTTGCGCAAGCTGCTCCCCCTTTTCTCGCCTCTGCTTGACTTTCCTCTTTTCGCACAAGCTCCGCGCGCGCCTTCGAGCTTCTCTCCGCGCACACACGACAGCCTCGCCCCCTCCCCCCTCCTCCAAGTGTGTCTGTCTGTGTGTGTACCAAAAGATCGATTCTCTTCTGCCCACCCCGATAACCCCCGGCCCCCATCTCCCTCTCTTTCTCTCTGTTTCACAGTTCGTTTAACGCGAATTTAGTGGAGGGGAAATCCGAAAAATGGCGCTAAACTAAACTTCCGGCTTCTCCTAACTGCAAGCTCATTCTCCGGGTGGCGAATGATCGGCCGGGCGAAATCGCGCGCGTGTGCTCCCACTGCTGCTGCTGCTTTGTTATCGCTTCACCCGGCCCCGTCTGGCACATCTCTTATACCATCTATCCACGCGCTCGGCCTACATCGCTCTCTTTCTCTTTCTTTCTCTCTTAATTCGCTCACGCTTAGACCCGCGCCTCGAGGAAATAGCGGAGGCACAGCGAGCATTGCCAATGGTCAAGGTTGTCGCGCTAGAATCTCTGGCTTACCGGCGCGCTTTTTGGCCGCGCGCGAGTCGCAAGCTCGAAAGCTCGTTAACGTAGTTGCAGTTTTAGCGGATCAACGGAGAGCAAGAAAAAAAGAGAGAGAGATTTTCTTCTCGGCACAAAATTTGAGAATGGCAGCTGGTGTAAACAATATAGCTCGTTGAATTAACATGCTGGGCTAACTGTTGGGTTGCAGCTACTGGTAAAAACGAGCGCCAAGACGGCCAGCCGGCTAACAGCGATCAGACTGGCTTGGCTCGTTCGCGGCGAGTTAGAGACCGGACTGGAGGTCGGACTGACTCTCGGAACAAGCCTGATTGCCAGGTTGAAATGAATGGTTCCGGCAGCTTGGCCAACAATCGCAGCTGCGATGTAGCCGTCTTACCTGGACACTCGGTAAGTATATCGCTTCGATTACCTTTTCTTCTTCTATGTACAGATTTGTTTAAAAACGATGCTGTAGCAGGGGATAAAGTTGACGTTTACGGGATACGACTTAATAGATTGAGAATTTCTGACTAATTTATCGAATGACCAAACTAAGTGGTGTTTTATCAAGATCGTTGAAAAAAAAAGATTGGGGGGGGGGAAACAAGGCCGTAAAAGCGCGGCATACTTTGTGATTTTCCAGTAACTCGTGTCGAATAAGCCTTATAGAATATAAATCTGCCTCGTCAAAAGAAACTAAACGCCGCGCGGCCTATATTTAACTTTGTAGAGAAGCGCAGGAGAAAGAAAGAGAGACAGAATGGACGGCGTGCGATGCGATGCCTGAAGCAAGAGAGAAAAAAAAACACAGAGCGAGGAAAAAGAAACACAGCGAGAGATATATAGATGGAGGGAAAAGAAAGCTCGAGCTTAAGTGTAGTTCGCCGAAGAAAAACTCAATAATTTCGTTTTAAAGTTCGCAAGATGGGAGGGGGGGAAGAGAGAAAAGTATAAAAAAAAGACGAGTCATGCGTATAGGTATCTGGAAGGGAATTAAAGCGTAGAAGCGAGTGTGTGTATATACATATGATACTTGTGTACGCGTTTAAACACAGCGTGTATGCGTGGATATATGTATAGACGCATTGTTTCCTTTGGACTCATTGAATATCATCGAAGGCTTGATTTAACGAGCGAGAGCAGAGCGAACGAGGAGTGCCTGTCGAACAGTTGAAATGTACGGCGCGTGAAGCAAGCGGCGGACGAGCGCGAGAAAGAGATAAGGGGGGGGGGAGGAAAGCTGGAGGAGTAGAACTGAGAGAGAGAAAGAGAGTTAGCGATTGTTGAGCTTGGAGTAGAGTACCATGACGAAAGATAGGCGAGAGGGAGAGAGAAAGATCGTAGCTGTTCAGGCTGACGTATAGCAGGACTTGGCCGACATAAATAGCACGTACGTATATATATATACATATACATGGTACGATTGAATCGCTTTGCCGCTATGTAGCGCAGCGCGGAAGAAGTCATCCCTCCCTCTATCTCTCTTCTTCTTGCATCAGCAAGGGAGCGAATAGGAGGAAAGTAGAGCTTTAGTTTCCAAAATCGTAAATGTCGCGCGAGAGGGCATCAACACACTCACGCGGTGATTGGCCAGTGGCGCACTACCTGGCTATGCGACACTCGGACTTTTCTCTGGCTCTTTGCTCCACTGCTGACGCATCTCGTGCGATATACCAGATATAGAGTTAGATCGGTCTTTAAACGGCTCTCTCTCTCTCTTTCTCTTTTTCGCTCAGAGGGTGGTATTATTTATAAGCTTGCAATCGTTATCCGCGCCGAATCTCGTACCTACAACGTAATTAAGAGGAGATACACGGGGAGATATCAGGGGGCTGCAGCATCATCAGTCCCTCCGACACTATATCCCTCTCGTTTTCAAACGCGCCGTTTTCACAGGCTTGCATAATAACCGGGCGTCTCTATAACCAGCCTGGCTTTTCTTCGGTTATTTATAACCGGACAGTCGGAAACGTCGCGCAAATGGACGTGGATGGAGCCTGCGATCGCGCAGACACCGGAGGCGCGCTTAGTTCGCGCGCCGCTCGACACAGAGCAGCCGCCGCTAGATACGCTCAAAAGCCCATTCAGACACTGTTCGCGCTTCGCTCTCTTCTTTCTCTCTTCCACCCTCTCCCCTCCGACACTTTTCGAGGGCGTGTCTCTCTTTCTCTACACGCCGTTTTTCAAGGTTACGCTCTCCTATAACACACCCCTGCTCTCTCTCGGCTCGCTGCAAGCTCGATCCCCCTGCCCCTCTTATTCCCGCATGCTAGACGCGAGCTTCTGCGCGCTCCATTCAATCGAATAATGAATATACGCGTGCATTAAATTTACCTTTTATCGGATCGGACGCGACAGACTTTTTATGTCTCCTACACGTACAGTCTACGGACTGCTGTATTGCCGCTCTTGCAATGGCCTACATCTGTATACAACGGGTTTTACGCGGAGCCGCAGTATCCGAATGGCTCTTTAATCATTCAGTATGTGCAATGAAAAAAAATAAAACAACATCATCGAGTGTGTATAGATATAGATTCGAAAGGAGCAGAGGTAGATACAGTGGCGTAATCTTTGAATCTATTTAAAGCTGCGGAAAATCCTGGTGGGGAGCCGCAATGGTCCTTTGATCGTGTCGTCGCGGCCTGGAAGTATGCGCCAGCAGCGGCATCGGCCGTCTAGCAAGAACGGCAGCATCGCGGCCGAAAACGAGGATGACGATGCCGACTGCGATTGCGGCTTGGAGGATCGCCGGGGCGTAATAGCCGCCGGTGGCGGTGGTAGAGGTGGCAGTGTCGCTAGCGCTGGCGGCGGTGGCAGCAGCAACGCCGGCAACAGCCACGGCGCCAGCCGCGCCAAGAGTCGCCAGTTAGCGGAGCAGCAGCAGCCGGAGCGCCGGCGTCCAGCAGCCACCGCGCGCAGCCTCAGCGGCTCCGCCGCCGCAACCGCCGCGAGCTCCAGCCTCTCGGTCGTCTGCTGGACCGTCCCAGTCGAGCACGAGCGGCATCTCGCCAGAGCCAGCCACCGCTCGGGCCCGCTGCTCGTGCACGCGCGTCCGGCTCGAGTCGCCGCCGCTGCCGCCGGGCCGATCGGCAAGTCGGCCTCGGTGCCCGCGGACCTAAGTGCCAAGTGCCTCGTCGAGTCTGCCGGCAAGCAGCAGCAGCAGCAGCAGCCGCCTCAGGGGATACTCAAGCGGTCGAGCTCGTTCTTCGAGGGCAGGAGCTTGCGCTCGCTGCTGAGCCGCAGGAAGCCCGGCTCGGCGCAGGACCTGCGCAAGCACCAGCGGACCGGCAAGTGCGTCTCCTTCAGCGCGGACACGAGCTTCGAGGCGAGGCCTCGGGCCGTCCGCTCGACCAGCACGACGCTACACGAGTCCAAGCTCTATCGCAAGGGCGTACTACAGGGTGAGTCTCCATCGATCCCCATCCCCCCATGCAGTTGGAATAATCGAGCATCCCCTAATCATCCTTCGCTTACTATACTCTTACTAAACCAGAGCATTTCGAGCATACCGGTTTTATCCTTTTACTAAAACGACCTGCAACAGAGCTACGTGTATCTCTCCAAGCGAGCGGTGCCTGTGTAACTTATGCTTGTTAATCTGTCTAGCGGTGATTTGTTGCCTCTCGGCAAAGAGCTGGAAAACTGTGCCAGTATACGATCTGCGGCCATTGTTTCTCGAACGGCGTATGCATCTTAGTCACGAGCAAACGGTGCGCGGCCCTACTGCCACGCGCCTCGTTGCTTTCTAAACCATCCGTCTCGAAAGAGAAGAGAAACGAGTGCGGCAGATCCATCAAGGCAAAGCACAGCTTTTTGCCGCGCAAGCTCAATCGCAATTGGTTACATTTTCACGCTCGCCGCGCGCTTTATTCCCTCGCTTATTCCGACTGCCTGTGGGAAGCGCTTGCCAAATATAACATAGCCGCTCTCCCGATTAACCGCGCACGGACATAAGACAGCGTAACGTGCAACGTTTGAATTATTTCACAAGCTTGTGTGTGTGCTTCTCTCACTAATCCGATAACGCAACGCTGTACTTTGACGCAGCCCAGTAATACAGAGTTTATAGACGACAAATCAGACACAAGCGAATCGGCAAATTAATCGAGCCAAACGATCGCAATATCATCGGACACAGACACTTACAGCCGCGTCTATACACATTATATTGCCGGAGGCAAAGTCGATCGGTTTCGTCGACTCCGACAAGGCCGCTATGATCGGGCCGTTAACGAATCCGGCGCCGATCGGTTTTAGCCTCTCCGCGACTGCTTGCATTGAGACATTCCGATCGATTAACGGAGCCAGCGTGTGCACACAAAGAACATCGCTTCTACGTAGAGAGATCGAGAGTAGGGAGAGACAGTGTAATCGGGAGAGCGGGCTATGTATCGGGCGGGTCGAGGAGGGCCGACTAACGATTAAAGCGAAGCCATAAACTGTTGCTCAGATCGTAACGGCTGCGAGGAGCGGCATCCGGAGACGGCGAATCGAGGACAGCTGGGCTGGGAGAAGAACTGGGGAGGGCCGATGGCCCTCCTCGGGGCCGCACAGGACGGGGACGACGAGCTCATCAGGCGGATCGTCGCTAGGGCCAGCGACGCCGGCATTGGCGATCTCGACGTCAATGCCGTCGACAACAGCGGCAGGGTGAGTCTTAATTCCCCTGTAACACACCCTCGCATCTCCCACATCTCCCCCGACCAGCATCATCATCATCATCGTCGTCGTCAGCGTCGTTGTACGTCCTTTATCTCTCCCTCAGTTTATTACAATGCGTGCGTGCTCCTCATCCCCCCCCCCCTGTCGAGCTCTCGTATCGGCCGGATATACGCGAGAGTCTGTATTATACGTGTACGTACACACAGAGAGACGGGCGCGCTTGGTAGCTCGTCTGCGGGGACGCGCAAATACACGCATGAAAAGGGTAGGGGCGAGAGAGCGAGAGAGGCCGGCCTCGCTTCCACGCCGATAGTCTGCTCGCGATTACGCTTTATTGATTATTGATAAAAGAAAAGTGAGCCCTCGGCGTTGACCTTACATAATATATAGACAAAAGCGCGCCCGTAAAAAGGCTCCTTTACGAGAGCGCAACGAGAGAAGACCTCCACCTCTCTCTCTCTCTCTCTGCACCACAGATATACACACACAGACACAACAGCCTCTACCTCATCGTCTCCGCCTTCTTTATCTCTTTCTCCCTCTCAAGGCTCGCTCTCGTTCTTTCTTTCACCCCACACCCACCCCGGCGCGTCGTGATTTCAAGAGAAGCACGGGCTTACAGCGACTCTCCGAATCAAAGGGCCTTTTTTCCCTCCTTTTTTTTTTAACGTTCGTTAACCTTCGGCAAAACCGAGCTCCACAAAGATGCGGTACTCCCTTATACAGTCCCTTTCCATAATGCGGCCCTTAAAATTCGAGCAACAATATTTAGTCCCTTGATAAGTTTTCATCGGGCGATCGATGCCGTTTGAAAGTAATCGAGAGTCGGCTCTTTCTCTCTCCAGTACTGTTAAGCCGAAAGACGATACGTACATCCCCCCCGAGGAGAGATTATTATTAAACTCTCTACCCGAGCACAGCTGGCCGGTTGAAAAAGCCCAAGCCTCGCGAGCAATTTAAATTTAAAAAGAGCAGTATACAGGCGGCGTAATAATAAAAAAAAGAGAACGTCACGAAAGCACATATAGGAGTGTATATAGGAGAGGGGTTGGGGGCGTAGATGCATGTGATGCCGGGTCGCGCGCGCATCACTATACGTGTACGTACGAGAAATGATGAGATTACGTTCAGACACGTAGAGTATGACGCGTGTGTGGGCGCATATACTGCACGCGTCTCTCCTGGCTGGCTCTCTCTCTCTCTCTCTCGGGTAGAAAGCTCAGCTTAATAAATTGCATCTCCAAGAGCGCGAGGGGGACCGAGCCGTGCGGCAGCGCACCAAGACGTCGACGTAGACGATGACGAAGACCTCTTCCTCCCTCTCTTCCTCTGACAACGGAGCGCCCGTACGTACAATCCCAGAGCGCTTTCCCCGCGTGCGCGCGCGTCTATTTGCGGCCAATTTAACCGATCCCAGGAAATGCTGAGAGAGAGCTTTGCTTCTATTGCTCGCCTACATTAAAAGTCGAATAAAGTCCGGCCAATCGTAACTACGGAGCCCGGCTCTGCTCGAGTCTTCTCTCCCCGTGTCCGTATTGTAACGAGATCAGCGCTTCGTGGCCTCTGCGTTATAGTACAACAATCTCCCCCACACGCGACGTATGACTGTACACATTTCCTTTGTCGACTAAACTGCTGCATAGTCGGGTTATTATTTGGCCCCCCCAAGAAAATATATAAGTAGACGCAGAGGGAGAGAGAGAGAGCTGAGTCGTCAATTTAACGCCCCGCGAGGTTTTCTTTTGTTTTGTCTTCTTTTCCGCTGATGTTAAACGATAAGCTCGGGCGCGCGCGAGCCGGAAAGAATAGGCATAAAATCGAGCTCCGCGCGCGAGCGTGTTGCTAAAAGCAACAACGGCTTATCGGATGATTAGAAAAAGTAGAGCAGAAAAGCTCGAGCCCCGGGTATATTATAAACGTCTAATGACTCGTTACGATACACATACATGCATACACCCGTTATCGCATACACGCGTCATATCAGCTCGGTGTGTCATGAAAAAAAAAAGAAGACGCACACGCGATTCGAAAATTGATTCGCACGCGAAAAGTGCACATTGTAACACAGCAGCAGCCTATATCCTACATACACCTCGAGGGGGGCAGGAGGAGGGGGGCGTGCCTATCAATAAACGAGGAAATTCACGCGGTCTCTCGGGCTGGAAAGTTCGGCCGAACGAGAAAGCAGAAGAGATTGCGTGCAAGCTCTACATTGCCCCGCTGCCTTTTACACCTACACAGCGGCATACATCGTTTAGGCGTTCTCTCTCTCTCTCTCTCTCGGGTTTATTATTGTTGGCAAATCCATGGTCGGGCAAAAGACAGCTGGTTAGCCTCGCGAGAGATCGTGTGTGCGTTACGTAAAGCTCTCGGGAATGCCCCCCCCCCTCCTCCCTCTGCCTTGTTTCAATTTCCCCGGATATCGGCCTGGGATATAAGCCGGAATAATTGTGTAAACGTTTTCCCCCCGTTCTTTTTTTGTATTTTAGACTGCGATAAGCCACCTGGCGGGCAACGGGAGTGCGCTCGTGCTCGAGGCCTGCCTATCCTTACGAGGAGCCGACGCCAATCTGCCGGATAAGGAGGGCAACACGCCATTACACTTTGCCGCCCAGGCTGGTAAGTTACCTTTCCTCCTCGGACTTGTGTGTCTGTGCGACCGTGCGAAACCTCTTTCTTTCCCTCTCTTTCTTTGCGCCTCCCAGTCACTTGACTCTCGTGTCTCTCTCTCTCTCTCTCTCTCTCAGCGACGAGCTTACGTTCTGCATGTATTCGTGTGTACCGAGAGCCTCTCTTTATTTCCCTTTATATCCTTATTCTCCAGGCTTCCTCTTCCACCTCCTCATTCTTTTTGTTTCAACTTCCTGTTCTACGCCAATGTTGAAGCTTGTTTGCTGTGTAAACAGTCAATTCCGGTCTGCACTCGTGCGTGCTTGTATTAAAATTTTTAAGAGGGACTTGCTCGCCACTTATGCTCTCGCGCTCTACCTCTTTCTCGGGCTCTACTCTCGTCAAATGCTTTTTCGCATAATATTTTGTTAAATTTTACGCTCCGCGTGTTTGTAACTCGAGGCGGTAATCCTACCTTTACTCTTATTATTGTTACTTTAATAAAATGACGATTTCATTATTCGCTTTCTCGACAAGTTTATAAATATGAAATTTAAAAAAAAAACGTATAATTTGAAAAAAATCTATAATTAATAATATTATTATATTTAAATAATCAAAAGCTCGTATGTTCGGTAGAATAGCTTATTATGGCGATATAATAATGATGTTCTTTAGTCATTCTTTTTTTTTCTCGTTCGACAGTCTCTTTTTATTTGAATATTTTGCATAATACGGTATATCAGCTTAGCTTTCATTATGGGCAAATAAGTTCCAAAACAATGGCTGCGCGCCATACATTCTTCCTAGAACCACCAAATGCCAGCTCATTCTCGCAGAGCTGAAATTTCAATCCTCGGCAATCCAGTCTAAACATAGGCAATCAACAATCAATTGTCTTCGAGGCGAAATTGCAGGGTAGCGAGCGGAAACAAAATGTAAGTCATCGTAAAAATCTCGGCTGCCGCGGGCACTCGCCACGCGAAACTTGCGATGGTTCGATTACGAAACAGCGGCGCATCCTACGCCCTCTCTCTCTCTCTCTCTCGCGCGCGTGTCTTGTCTGACTCTATATACGCGAGCGAAGCCTGAGCGTCTGCAAAACATCGAGAGCGTTAAATAAAGCCTTGCGAGAGAGGAGGGAGGGTGTGCGCCGCCCGATGACGGCGATAGCGTAATTTTCGCCGATTCAAATTTAGAGCGCGTGCACATCTGGGCGCTTTTGGATATTACGCACGAGAGAGAGAACTTCACGATAGGCGCTCGGGGCAAAGAAAGAGCGAAAGAAAAAGAGAGAAATTAAAAGGCGGAATAACGAGTTGGTGGCTGAAAAGAAAAAAAAACGAAAAAGTGCGGTTGTATCATTGCGGGGATAACCCCGGGGGAGGATGGCTGGCTTTCTGTGTGTGTATGTGTGTGCTTGTTTATTCAGCCGCGCACGCGTTTGTTATTGGGTTTATAACGTATACATATAGTGTAGCAAGTATGTGCTTGTGTAATGTTTAGGCCAGACGGAATGTCTAAACGTTTTGCTGCAGAGGTGCCCGGGCATCGAGGTCGACGCCAGAAACTCCCTTGGCTTCACGCCCCTCATGAAGGCTGCCCTCCAGGGCAGAACAAAGTGCGCCAAGATACTCTTGTTCGCAGGTAAATGCTGCGTTAAAAGAGAAAAAGAAAATTAAAAATAAATGACAATGTTGATGCTGATGTGTGCAGGTGCGAATCCAACGCTACGTGACCACGGCCGAGGCCTGAGAGCTGAACAATGGGCGAGATTCTGTGGCAGGTACGTCTGCGCGGAGGTGATCGAGCGCTTCGCTCGTCATCGGCTCCTCGAGAAAACGACCTCGTGTCGTTGGGGTAGCGAACCAGAGCTGGCGGCCCAGGTCTTCCAGGGCAAGGTATTTCCGCGCGATCAAATGCCAAACGAGCACACCCACACTCATCTATACACACATTTTTCATTTTTTCTTTTTGTATCTTTTAAAAAAATAATCGAAACCACTGTAATCTATAATCGCTGTACAATCGTCGTTTACGTAAATCACGGCTGTGTCCGCAGCTGATGCCGATCCCAACGAGCCCGACGCAAGCGAGCAGCGGCTCACCGAGCGGCTTAAAATCGAAGATCCGCCGGGTCTTCCGTACGACTTCGAATACGGACAAGAGCTTCTCCCTGGTGTCGCAGCTGACGAGCGCGGCCCTCTGCGCGAGCAGCCCAGTGCTGCCCAAGCCCGGCGACGTGTCACCGGTGGTCAAGAGCCTCCTTCGGCCGCTGAGCGTGCCCCAACTAAGGTATTACTCCGACTACTACGATTAGCACGACTAACAAACTTTTGCGAGAATATATATGCCCACTGTATATCTATATTATATCTATATTTTATCTAATATACAAACAAAACAGCAAGAAACAAACAACAACATTTAAAAAAAAAACAACAAAGAATTATAAATATGGCTTTTCTCTTTCAATCATTGTTTTGTGATATTGTTGCCGATGCTGCTGCTATCTTCTCTACCGCTACTGCTGCTGTTGCGACAACTGCACATAACGCACACTACGCGCGCACACACGACAATCTCCAGCTCGATGTAATACGTGACTCTAATATATGTGTATAACAAAAGCTTCCACGCGAATGCTACTGTCCAACGTATGTCTCACTCTCTCTCTTTCTTTCTCTCGCTCTTTCTTTCTCTATTTTAAATACCGCTACTTTTATTGACTATATATATATATATATGCTAACACTATAACATTCAACGCCGTGTCATTGTTGCTGCTGCTGCTACTACTACTGCTGATACTACTCTCTTTCTACCTGCTGCTTCTGTAATAAACTTTCAACGTAACTACTTTTTAAAAATAAATAATCTAGGCTTATTGTCGTAAATTCATTGATTCGTAGAGTGTAGTATATTTATTGCTATATAGCTTATAACATGGCTTACACACACGTATATACATATTAAAGCATTGATTATATTAATTCCCTCTGCTCATGACATTTTGGTACTTTTTTGTCTCTTTTTAAAGGATTACTCTTGTAGCGTCACAAGATATCAGCGATAAATTAAACGACAATAAGTGCTCGCAAGCCGCGAATTATGCTGAAAAGATCACCGAGAACACGACAGTTAAGCCGGCACGAACGAAAAAGAAGAACAAGTGAAGGCGCAAAATTGTATATCTTGTTACGTGTTGACCAATTTTCAAATCGAATCAAATTCATTCTGATTACTGTTTAAAGCTATTTATAAAGAGATTCAAGCATTTGAAGATGGCGATGCTAAATTTCACTTTGGGCTCAACAATATACCAATAATAACGTTGTTGTAAGCGTCGATGAGAAGGCGAGAGATGACATTATCTTCGTCGAGACCGAGATAATTGTATTTTTATACTTGAAAGAATAACTGTATATGGAACAATTTAACCGCAATGAGTGTATGGACTTTGTACACGCGTATTTTATTCATGTAAGATTTCATTATAAATTATATAGTATTTGCAACTTAATATTATGTCAAAGACACTTGCAGAACATTTTCATAAACATTATACATATAATATAATATAATTTAAATAAGTTTTAATACAAAAATGTATAAATAAGGTATATATAGACAGATTTGCTCCTAAACGTTTTTGTACAAACAATATCGCGACGTATATATATAGATACCTATTCTCTTACACTGGTGCGCATGTAAGTATATTCATAATAAAAATCCCTTTGTTGTTACACATCCCGTCGAGATCGATATCTATATAAAATCAACAATCAACTCCTATCTACAAGATAAAAAATAAAACAGTCGAAAATAAAACGTAAAGAGCTGTCGATGAGGGCTGAACAACAACGATGAACTTTCGTTTGGAAGAGCAGCAAATCAAAGTGGCTCGGAACTTCGGTTTCTTCGTCTACGACGATTTTTCGCGGTCGAAAGGATCTCGTAGGCCTGCTGGATCTCGAGGAATCGGTCCTGAGCCTGTCGGCGCTCCTCTTCCGTACCCTTCACCTTGTCCGGATGGTGGTCCCTCGACAGTTCTCGCCACCTCGCAGTCACCTCGCTCTGCGACGCCGTCTTCGATAGACCCAGAACCTGAGAACAATCAAAGAAGAACCTCTCGTTATTTACCCTCTCGCTTCTCTTGTTTAGATGGCCTTCTTTTTTTTTTTGTTTAACGCAAACTTGAAGGTAATGCTTATTTTCAATACCCACCCTGTAAGCGTTCAATTCGCCTCGAGGATCGGAGAGATCAATTATCTGTTGCCAAGTCGCCCAGAAGCCGTTATGTTTTGCTTGCTTTATCGTCTCGTTCCAGACTTCCTAAATGAGAAAAGAAAAGTCGTGTTAGCGGTGTATGTACATACAAGAGTAAACTTTAACTTTGCTAAATGAAATATTCCTAAAAATAATGTATACCGGAGCTAAAAAAATTGCTCTAGCCCGTAATTAAAATTCCGTGAGGCAAAAAGTAAGGAAAGGGATGTGGCGCTTAAAATAAAAGTATGAACGAACCGTGATGTCAAGCCATATCGGCGAGGTCAAAAAGTGCTTAACGGCCTCGGACAGTTTGATCTCCTCGCCGTCGCTGTCTGTGAGAGTGGCATTGAAGTATATATAACTGACCAAGAGCGCCGTGTAAATGAGAACAAAGGCGCACACGTGGGTGAATCTGCGAAGTTTGCCCCGGCGAGGCTTCTTCTTCAGCCGCCACTTCTTGGAGAACGAGTCGAAGCTGAGACTCGACGCCAGGGCCATTACCAACACCCACGTGCTGTCGTCGCTGAAGTAATAGAAGCTCGGGTAGCAGAGATAAGCGGCGATAAGGGCGGACCAAATCGAGCCCTCCTGCCGGCCCACGTTACCCACTAGCCAGGTACCTAAAAAACAATTTTCATTTCAACTCCACGTATACTCTTTCTTCATCCGTACGATGTTTAATTAGTAAAAAATAAATTAATTTTTTCTTTTTCTTTACGTTAAATTGCGAAGTGTATTTTCTTCGACGAGCTATTATGTAGCACAGTCAGACTATAAAAATTTTATCGGTAAACGGTATTGTTGAAAAAAATAGTTCGTTTAAATTAAAATTTTAACTACTCACCGTAAGCAGCGACCAATGGTACTAAAATAATCAGCGGCTTGAAATTTATTCCATTAATCTCATCCTCGGGTATGGCCAGCAAAAAGATCTGGCCCAATTGCCAGGATACAAAAGTAGCCCCTGAAAAGCGAACGACTTCGAACGGCGGCTGGGAAAAATTAAGAAAAAAAAACATATGTTATTACGAATTAAAAAATAAAATCAAATAAATAAATAAAGAATTAAAGTTAAACATTACCTTGACGCTCGCGCGCACGGTGTACTTGAACCAATTAACATAGTCGGGCCGGTCGTTGGCATCGGCCACGTAAGTCGGTATCCTGAACAAGTCGCGTAGCCAGCCGAAGCCGTATCCGCCGAGCGTACAAATCCAAATGAGCGCATGATCGTCACGGCCAAGGTAAAAGTGATGGGCGCCAAAGTAGCCGCCGAAGAGCCACCAGAAGTACGCCCAGAAGAGGGACTTGCCTCCCTGCTGGGGCTCTTGCCTCCCGTTAACCAAGCCGTTCTTCAGCTGGTCCTGCTCCTTCTTCGTTGTCATCTTGCCTCCTCGAGCTGGCAAACGCGCAGAGGAAACCGTACGTGGCAGGCGCGGGTTGTTCGCTCGCTGGCTCGCGCTTCACTGATTACCGGCTTCCAATCATCGAGCCCCGGCAGCGGCACATTTCTCGCGATTACGAATCGCTGCTATTTTCACGGTGACACTCGTTTGTTTATGTTAAACCCGATATGCATTCGGGGCGCAGCGAACACGAGAGCCCACCTTCGGGGGCCCTGCTGTTGAGAGAGAGAGACTGCGCGCTTGGGAGTTGGAGCGCGCTCCTGGGAGAGCCAGCGGCATAACGGTACCTCGGCGCGTCGGGCCCCCCGAGCCGCCGAGGAGGCTCCACACGGCTTACTAAGCTGGGTCACGCAGCACGCGTGGCTTTCCACCTTAATAACCCATCAGCCGTGAGAGAGAGAAAGAGAGAGAGAGAAGACGCCTTGTCGCTCCACTGCGCCAGATAGAACGACGAGGTAGACCTGGAGAGGGGGCAACCCTCCCCAACCGCAGGTTTATCACATTCTTCGGCTACGGGGCCCAAACGGATTGGGCCAACGTTTCGACGCGAATGCCAAGGCCTTTTTCGGATTCATCGAACCGCCACTTGCTGGCCCGCCTTTTTATTCGTTCGTCTTTCAGAAATTTTAAAGGGAACGTTATATATTTGTTTTGGTTTACGCTGCTGCAACTCGCTATATTATACCTGGACGGAAACTCTACTGATATAACAGCCTGCTCACCGAGCGCGATAAGATAACTTCCTTTAGCGCTGATCCAATGCGCCTTCGAATTAATATTAACGCGACTCTCTTGTTATTTTTTCCGTTGTATACGAGCAAAATGTTTTTTAACGTACTTGACTTTACTTCCAAATTTTTCATTGACAATTAAGTTTTGTTTGTCGCCGAAATGCAAGATCCGTTTATAAAACGATAAGAATTGTAAGTCATGCGTAAGGCATATGACTCTATTTTTTTTTATGACATGTAAAGTTTTGAATTGGATTTCAAATCTCGGAATGTGTTCGATTAAGATATACGAAACCGTCGGCTTGTAATTCAAATTGAGATTTTTACGCTCCGAGTACGTTATCGGATTCGCAGTTTGTTTTTTAAATATATAACGATCGTTGGAAATGACGTTCTCGTCTTGACCAACTGTGCAAACAATAATCTAAAACGCAATTATTTTTAAATAATCATTGATGCTCGTTTTTTTTGTATGAAACTTGTATTTCTATATATTTTAAAAATGACTACTCATTTGATTAACCGAATTATTCTATTCAACTATTCTTAAGTTTATCCAGTTTCAATATAACTATTTTAACATAATTGAAATGAGAGGTCGATGGTGTGTTATAATTGCTATGGGCACTCAACTACATTTTAGGCCTAATCTAATCCAAACTAGCAGCAGGCATAACTACAAAGCAAGACAATTTAATTAAATCGATAACGCGCTCCGAAAATTGGCTTAACCAACAAATATAACCCCTTTTTCGCATTGGTTGGCTTGAGAGATGCGCAGAAGACCCGAGTCACCGACGAAATCGCTAGAAAGCTTTACTGATGCCGCTCCTGAAGTAAGGTTCTAGGGACATGTGGCGCCGTTATATTGTCTCAATTTGCTTGGGCATGTTTCGCAGCTAATACTTTATTACAGGGGGGTGAGTCTTGAGAGGTTTTCAGGCCTGATTTTACGTGTATAAGGCATAGGTGCTCAGACTCGAGACTCACCCTGCAGGCCGAGAGCGAAAGAGAGGGAGACGGAGAAAATTGCACGAGCAGAATTAGCCATGCAGCCAGGCGCAGGGGAGCCTGCAGCACCATAGTAACAGCACAGCGGAGCAGAGCCAGGAGAGTCAAGCAAATTTGTACAGCTCGGGACACGAGCCAATCAGCCTCTGCATTGGAGTGAGCGCATTACCTGGGCATAGGATCTGCAGTGCAAAGTAAGTAAATCAAGGGAGGGTGAAGCTGCAGACCGGCAGATCAGCCAGGCTCTCATCGGAAGCGTCTCTCTTTTCCCTCTCTCTTTACGTATGTAGTTGGGTAGAATAGTTGCTGGCGAAAGGTGATCTCGGACGGGTCGTTTGTATGCACACGAGAGTCGGTGGCGTCGTTGCAGCGCGGGTCGGGCGTCTCTTTCTCCCCTTGCAAAATGTCGAGGTAGCCGCGTAGTGTCGGATCGCGCCGCGAGAGACTGTTGTGCCCGTAGATAGTTGCGCCTTCCTGCAGCCGCGTTGTATCTCTTTCTCTCCATACCCGTCCTCGGCTCTGCACGTTCTCTCACTCTCTCGTGCTCTGTATACCTCTCGAAAGAGGAAACGGACAACAAAAGCTGATAAGCAAGCTGCTACCGCAGTATCATCATCATCATCAGCCACACCAGCAACAGAGTATCAACGGCAGTGCCAGAGTAGCGAGAGCAGCCGGCAAGATGTCCGGTAATGGAAAGTGCGCGCTCGGTGCCACAGCAGCCGGGCAGCCATAAGCAGTGGAGAAGACAGGTTAAGAAGGAGCGACGCAAGCGCTTGAGACGCGAAGCGGCGCGGGCTAGGGAAGAGCAAGCGGAGCAGCTACAATTGAGGCTTCAGGCGGACCCGGATTACGCGAGCTGGACCGAGGCTCAGGCTAAGCTAGAGGCAGAGCAGCAGCGACGCGACGAGGAGGAGCACGCCGCTAAGGAGAAGGCTTGGCTCGACGCCGAGGTACGTCCCCTCTCTTCACGCCGATATGTCCACGCACCCCCGCCGACGCCGACCTCGACGCCGCATCTCACACCGACGCCACCCCCCCCCCCCTCACCCCACTCGTTACGCCTTCTTCGTTATACGTTCTTCACCCCTTTTTTTTCGTAATTTCATTATTACATCACTCTCGTCGGTAATTTAATCCCACGCGTATATATATATATATATATATATCGATACTGTTAACCACTTGTAACTCATATTTCGAACGTTACTATTGTTAATTATTTTCGACTTTCATATCGATATTGTTGTGAGTTAAGCATTGTTGTTAGCGGTTATAAAATCGAGCGGCTCGAGTTCATTCTTTTCGCCATTTGTTATATTCAAATTTTACTCATTATACTAATTCATTTTTCGCACGTGGCTTTGTCGCAGGTTAAGGCGCAAAAAGAGTGGCTGGTACTGCAAGAGAAGAAGGCCAAAGCACGAGCGCTCCAGCTCGAGCAGGAAGAAAAAATTCGAAAGGAATTTGAAGCTATGCAGGACAACGCGAGAAAGAAGAAGGAGGCCGAAAGGCGCAGGAGGGATGAGCAGAAAAAATTGTTCGACCGAATGAAGAAGGAGATTGATGCGTACATAGATGATGGGTCAAGAACTCCTAAAGCATTGAGGAATATCAGCGAGACTCAACCAGGCAAAGAAATATGTCCTTTCTTCAACAAAACTGGTGCTTGCAGATATGGAGATATCTGTTCTAGAAATCATCAAAGACCCGGACTAAGTTCGGTGGTTCTTATACCAAACTTCTATACTCACTTCTCTTTAGAAAAACATAGGGATGAGTATGATACTGATGTAAGATTAGAGTACGATCACAGAGAGACACGAAATCATTTTCGTGATTTTTACTTTGATGTTGTACCAGAGTTGGAAAAGTTTGGTAAAATTAAAACATTACAGTATTGTAAAAATACTGAGTCTCATCTTAGAGGCAATTTGTACGTTGAATATATGTCAGAAAGAGAGGCAGCAAGAGCATTGCGTGGTCTTAAAGGAAGGTGGTATGCAGGCAGGCAGCTTCATTGTGAATTTGTTAATTTAAAATCATGGAGAGGAGCAATTTGTGGTATGATGCGTTGTCCCAAGGGAAGCTCATGTAACTTTCTACACACCTTCCGAAACCCTACTGAAGATTATGGAGTCAAAAGTCCACCACTATGGCAAAAGAGGCAAGAAATGTTTGAAAAAACTGGTGGCAGCAGAGACTCTTCTTCACGTAGAGGCAATCAAAGTAACAGGTAATTAAAAATTTTCCTATAATTTTATGTTTAATTTTTAATATACATTTAACATACATTTTTGGAAATAAGTAATAACATCTAAAAATTAGTTTTATCATACTTGTACATAATTTTTAACTATTTTGTTTTAAACATTATATATTACTCTAAACATAAAAATCGTTAACTATTTTTTTCTGCTAATTTATACTCAATAATTAAATAAATAAATAAATAAAAAAAATGTTAAATTCTGTTTTCAGAAGATCAAACTGGGAAGATCATGATAACAATCAGGATCGTAGAGATAGAAACTGGAGATGGTCTGAATCCCCAGAACCTAATGACAGAAGACATGATAATAGAGGAAGACAAAATCAGTTCAACAACAGGCCAATGCAAAGAAATTTCCAACGCAACAACCAATTCAATAACCGTAATAACTATGACAATCGAAGGAATGATAGATTTTTCAACAATAATAACAATAACAACAGAAACAGACCAAGGAATTTCAATGATAACAGAAATCGATTCTCAGATGAAGAAAGAGATCGATTTAATAGACCCCAGCGAAGGTGAATATACTAATTTTTTATACTTAATTTTTTATTATCAAGATCCTGAAAAAACTTATTGGTTGATAATTATTTGTTATGGTTTAGGCAACATAATTTCAACGATAGATTCAGAAGACATTCCGATTCAGACGGAAACGAAGATTACGGCGCCAACAAAGGAAGACGTCGAGGAGACAAACGAAGCAGATCACGCTCTCGAATGCGTTCCCGTTCCCCTCACTCTCGTTCCCGTTCCCGATCCCGATCCCGCTCCGCGTCTCGCTCAGCATCGCGATCTCGTTCGCGTTCCCGTTCACGTTCCCGCTCTCGATCCCGATCCCGATCACGCTCACCATCTCATTCCCGCTCAGCTTCGCGCTCCCGATCTAGATCACCATCTAGGTCTCGAACCCGCTCTCGCAGCATAATGCACGACATGATTGACGTCGAGGAGCTCCGAGCAAGGAAAGGTCGACCCGGTGAACTGCGTAGAGACAGCAGATCCCCGTCTCGAGATGAGAAGAGGCGCAGACCACCATCTCCAGAGCGTCCCGATTCAAGGGAAAAAAGTCACGTAAAGGTTTGTCATTAATTTCTTTAATTTGCTGACTCGACTGTTTATATTGGGATAATAAAACGTCTGATTGATGTAATGTTTATTAAATTTGTAACCGATATAATTTTTTTATCAAACATTAACAATTATTTTGCGTTTGTTCTCAGGGACCGAGAAAACCACCACCAAGTGGCCATGGTATGTCCAAGTGGGACAATGAAAAGCGTGAAGATTCAAGTACAGAGAGTCGGGATTCCCGTTCTCGATCAGCTTCTCCACCTTACAAGGGTCGCAACGACCGTGAGAATAATGATAATATACAACAGCAAAGTCATCAAAGCCATCAAAGTCATCAAAGTCACCAAAGTCATCATCAAAGCCAGCATCCACCAGCTAATCAACCAATGTCAAAGTCTTCATCAGGAAATCCCAAATCTAGAAATCAGAAAGATTACGAGTGGGATACCACCGATTCAGAAAATTAATGATCTTAGATTTGTAACGATTTATGCAGCTTTGGTTGAACTATGTGTGTACATCTCTTATGTACAGTAATGATACATATATTTCTCATTAAACTTCTTAGCTGTACAAGTACTGCTATTCTACTATCATTGGAGATATGACAGTTAAGCACGTCAGATTGAATTTTATTTTAGCTTTTACTTACATTACTTAATTGAAAGATACAACATTGATTTGTATACAATCTCTGGAGATCATTTCTGCACTGTTTGTTTTATTTTTAAAGTTTATTTACAGTAAATTATCAAACAGTTGTTAGTTATGCGTATAATGATGTACATCTAAGAATTCGACAACAGTAATCAAGCGCCACAAAGTAGATAACTTTTTATTCAAAAGCTGGACCGCATTTGATTTCCTGTCTTAGATCGCCAATTGTATTGGTAAACATTACAATATAGATGTGCGCTCTCGAACCTCTAAATGTTTGATTTAAATTGTCACTTTTAAGCATAGTTATTAGAAGAAGAAACTACAGTTGATTTTATGACGTTTAGCGTTGCTATCTGCGTCAATTACTGCAATAGGTTTTTATCAACTACATTTTGAAATGCTTGGTAAGCCATTGTCAATAAAAGCCTGTAGATTATTTTAATTAACGCGATAATTGAACCTGTAATAATATTCCGGCAAGGATTGTAAACTATAGTACTCAGAAGAATAAGCATAATTTAACGGCTTCCGATTGTTTTATTGGGGGAAAAAATTAGATTATTCGGGCTTTTGATATAGAGGTTTGATACATAATAGCGCGAAGCAGCACGAAATTTATTTTATTAGTAATAAAGTTATTACAAACAAAGTAGATTGATACAGTAAAAATATAATTTTATTGATCCAGTATACATATGTCAGAATTATAAGCATACTTCTTTATTGGTTTTTATTAAAATTATAATGATACAGAACTACGAATACAGATTATATACAGTATTTGAAAGTAGACCAAGCATTGACAGATACCGCGTATTTATTAGATAATAGAAAATTGGAAAAAGAATATTGCAGATTCAAAAGTTATTATTTTTGATGGATTGTGTACAGTAATCATGGATACTTGGATTAGAATTGTATGTCTACATCTTGTTCAGGTAATTTATGTTTTTCTATTATACAGCTTCAAGTCTGTCACATTATTTAGCCATGTATAGTCTTATATTATCTAATTTCTGTTCAGAAACGTAAATGAATTGTTAATCATTTGATCCTATACATGAAAAATAGCCTTGTTAAAATTATGAAACATACAAAATAATGGTTTTTTTTACTTTTCTAATTGACTAATTAGCTCATATAAAAATTATTTGAAAATTCATGACTTGTTTATCGCTGCTGTTAGTAGTACTAAAAATAAACATCCACATAAGTGCTGCCTCGTCAATCTTGAAAAGATTTAATTTAATAAAATTTGTTTAAGCGCTCGCATTCTTTTTAAAAGGTGTTAAACAGAAACTTAATTTAATTCAATTAAGTGGAAATGAATTTTGCTATTCTGTAGATAATACAATTTTTATTGTTTAATCAATTATTAGTATTTTTTTGTTTTTTTTTATAAAATAAGTTTATAGAAATTGATAATAACTAATTAATTTTACTATTTCATGCAAATACAAGCACACAAAATAATAAAAATTGTCACTGTTAAAAGTATATTTAAGATACTTTTTTTAATATATTTATCATGTAAGAAGTACATTTGAAATAATCATTAAAGGATACAATTCGATTTAATGTAATTTAAATTATTAACCCATTTACATCAATATAAATATTTATTATGTAGCACATATTGTTTAAAAAGGTAAATAAAATATTGTTCTTAGAATAGGGATTCTATTTTAAAGTGTAACTTTGTTGCTTAGGATTATTAAAAATCTTTCCTCATCCTGCATCTGCAGAATAAAATTAGGAGATTTTTTAAACATGTTTAAGTACTATAGACAATTCTATATTTTGCTCTTTAGATAACTCATATTTATAAATATAGTTATTACTTGTAATACAAAATGATTGTAAAATAATTATTGAACTAGAAACATATTTGTTCAGTAATTTTTATATATTTCTCTGATTTATACATTAAGGACTAATTGTTTTAATTTGATTTATTTGAATTTAAAAGTATTTTAAAGTTTTAAGTAAGAAACTAAAAATTAAAACAAATTAAAATACTTTTTAAACACTTTTCCATGTCGGAGAAAATAAATTTTTTGGAGCTTACAATATCCACTAATATGCATAATCATTTTTTATTTCAGTATTAGTATAAGTCTAGTTATGGATTTCAAGACTGATATTTTCTTCTGACCTGCATTTTAGAAGTAAATAACCTGGCCTGTAAATACAAGAAAACAAAAGTAGAAACACAATTTAGATAACCCGTTTTAATATTCAGTATAATAAAAAGAGTGAGTTGCATTGGATTATCACCCTGTATAATACTGTTTTAAACCAATATATACATGCAGACTTTTGCAAGTAGAAAGAAATTAGCAATGACGACTTCGTTAA
The DNA here is from genome assembly GCA_030522585.1 of Anagyrus pseudococci. Lineage (NCBI taxonomy): Eukaryota > Metazoa > Arthropoda > Insecta > Hymenoptera > Encyrtidae > Anagyrus > Anagyrus pseudococci. The sequence goes on from JAPYYQ010000449.1 coordinate 62,460, forward strand.
ATTTTTGGGAACAAACATAAGACTGGTGAATTGACTGGATTGTATCTCTGAACGAAATTTATTCAGTTTTATCAAGGCTGGAATAATTATCACCTCAAGCGTATACGTGCTCGGTATATTTCCAGTTTTTTGAGTTTCAAACTCGCACATTCATTTACTAAACTTTTTGTAAGAATGTTTGCAACGTTCAAAATTAGACCTTTAAGACTGAAAATTATTCGTATAGAGACCGTGTAATTTTAGAATTTTATATATTTTTAATAACAAGCTATGGCTTTTTGAACGTGTACAGAATACAAAATATTATCAACAAATGATAGCATTTATCGGACTAGCTACAGAAAAGCCAATCAGCGTGATTTTTTTTTACCATTTCAAGGATTTTTTGTATCAACTGTAAGTATATAAAATGAAATTCTTCTCACAGTTACTAAAAAAGTAACAAAACGCTTACAGACAAAAATTTGTTTAAGATTGTTTTATAAATTCGGATTTCAATAAAAAACGGCTTTATCAATTTGTGTTGAATACAATGATATTTATTTCAGTGAAAAGTTTAAAGTCATTTAAAATGCCTTATTTTTATTAGAAAGGGCGTGAATTCTAGTCATATATTATTGTTCCTTATGAGAATAATATATATTGATTGTAAATATAATTATAAGTAGTAAGTACTTATTTATTTTGTGAGACTGAATTCAAAATTCAATACAATACCAAATAAACGTTGTTGAGGATGATTAAATATTAGTAAATTTACAATAAATATTTTTATACAAAATATTTTTCTCAGAGATTAACTATTTTTATACTTCAAGTTTTATATTTTTTATAAAAATAAACAATTTTAGTTAATAAAAAATTATTATTGTGACTTCTTGATTTTTCTACATATGGATGTTCTTAATAAATCCTAACTACATTTTGTTAATACAGTGATGTTACAGTCTGAATTGGGAAATTTTAATTACCGTTAAATAACCGTTAGATACGTAAATATTTGCAAAATAGAACCTTAAACTACTTATTGAGATAACATTATGATAAGAATATAAGATATACGTCATAATCAAATATTATTCGTTCCTTACGTTAGGCGTAAGTAAAGTCTGACTTTATGTTTCATACATTTATTATTTTTTCAATATAAACTTGTCTATAAAAGAGGCCGGTACAATTTAACTTATGGAATTTCCTAATTATGTATATTGTACAATAAGTTAGATAAAAATTTATCCGAGATCTGGAATTTTAAGGTTTTTCTTTTATGAGAGTTTAATACACTTTCAAATAAATATTTGAATTAGATTTCCCATATTTGTCTCTAGTAAATAGCTTGTGCCTGATTTTTAAAAAGTTACGATTAGCGGTTTCATTTCTAACAAATTTATTTATTCTCATATTGATTTTAGTTTTATCGAGTAATCATGACATTTTTATCAGGAAAAGTTAACAAAGATGAATTGTGTTGTTTTATTATACTTTATATAAATTGTTGGTTAATTGAATTTGCTAAACAGTCGCAAATCTGACGTACTGAGTTTTACATCAAGTAAGAGCATTTAGGCACATTTTAATACACAGTTCAACATTTAACCGTTGTTGTTACATGTTTAATTTTATAAAATAGTTTCTTGAAGTTTTATATTTTTTCATTTCATTGATATTTTACACCATCAAATAACTTTTGCTTTAGATTAAATTATTAATGTAAAATACTACAACAAACGGCAAATGAGATTTATTCACCTAATTTTATTGTAAATAAATTTAACAGTCGAAAATTATATAGTGAGAAATATGAGGATAAAAATCTACGTTCTTTGTGCTTTGGCACTTTTGACATATCTTGCGACGGTTGATGCTGTGGGTTTCCACGGCTTCCATTATCGGGGGCTTGAAGAGCCGAGATGGATCGGATCTCGAAAGGCCAATGAAAAGTATATCACCCAGTTACTGGATCACTTCAATCATCGCGATAATCGCACTTGGAGTATGGTACGTTTTTCACAACAGTTGTGGACTTAAGGAGAACAATTTGTAAACGTTAACAAGCGTTGAATCTGATAAATATTTTACCGGTAATGGTCCAATATTAATAATGTTGGGTGGCGAGTGGGAAGTATCTCCTGGATTTTTGCAAACTGGTCTGATGCACGACATTGGAGCGAAACATGGAGCTTTAATGTTCTACACCGAGCATCGCTACTACGGATTGAGTCGACCAACAGAGTAAAAAGAGAGACTAATAATGACATTTTTTTGCAAAAATAAAGTAAAAAATAGCAAGTCAATGTTCTCATTTTATTGTAGGGATTTGAGCACGGAAAATATGCAATATTTGAGTGTAGATCAAGCTTTAGCAGATATTGCTTATTTCATTAAACATCAAAAATCTACTCGTAATATTGAAAATGCAAAGGTCATTGTATTCGGTGGTTCTTACGCTGGTAACGTGGCGGCTTGGGCTAGATATAAATATCCTCATTTGATTCAGGTACATTTTAAAGTGAAAACATATTATGGTCACGTGCACTTTGATAATAAAAAAAATATACAATCTTTGCATTTGTAATTTAGGGCGCTTTGGCTAGCAGTGCACCTGTTTATGCTAAAGAAGATTTCTACGGTAATTTTTTGTTAATAATTCTGTCTTAATTTAGTTAGAAAGTCAAC
>JAPYYQ010000450.1:0-92075 GCA_030522585.1 Anagyrus pseudococci
GAAGTATTTTTTTCATTGCAAATAAGATTATTTTGTTTCTATTTCCGCCGGTTGCTAGGAAAATAGTAAAATTTCCTATATAATTTCTATCAGTGTAGGAGAATATGAGCTTACTCTCTTCTCTCTCTATATATACCCTTCGCGTGTACTCCTTTGGTTAAAAACCATGCGCGCTTGTAACTCGGTTAAAGAGACTATTTATCAAAATTGCACTGCAATTAAAAGGCATAATCGCACAAAATCGGCATGTTTTTCGCTAAATAGAACGCGCGCGACTTGCGTATATAGTAATTCCGTAATTGAAGGTATATATAGGTTGCGTCGGCTCTCTGCGTTATTTCGTATATATCCTTCTTCTCTCTTCCACTACTATTCGCACGATATGTGCAGCTTGGAAAAAGGGAAAAAATAAAAAGTGAGAGAGAGAGAGAGAGAGAGAGAGAGAGAGAGAGAGAGACGAAGGATAAAGTGAGGATAGCCTGGTGTATAGGAAAGGACAGATTCAACGCGTCGGCCTTTACACGTGCGCACGCGAGTGTATGTGTGTAAGAGAGCACGCGAAAGGTAAAGCATGTATATACCTATAGGTGTATGTAGGTACGCCCACGCACGCGTCCATATTGGCTGTAACGGTCGGGCCGCGAGTTCTATGTGTCTGTGTCTGTGTATACGTGCTGGGCTGTGCTTAGTGCTAGTGCGTGCACGTAGAGAGAGCCGAGGTTCGTGGAGAACGGACAGCAGCGCGTTATGAATGGGCAAACAGCCCGGCGATCTCCGTCTCCGTCGACCCCTTCCCCCCCCCCCTCCTCCCGCCACCCCACGCATGCTCTCGACTCCAAGCCCGAGCTGCGATCTTTCTTTTTTCCTTTCGTCTTCGCCTACTCTTCGTTTTCTTCCTTTCCCTCAAACTCTAGCAGCTTTGTGCTCGGGCGAGCGCGCGCGCCTCGTGCGTTCTGGCTTGTCTCGACTGCCCGATCCCTCTCTTTCTCGTATACGCGTTCATTCAGCTTTTCGCTTCGCGTATATACGCGATGATCTCTCTCTCTTTCTTTCTCTTGTATTATACCGATGCAACTGTACGTGGTTGAATCTTATATTTGTAATTTGTTCAGAATTTAAGTTTATTTAAAACACTTTTTTCGCACAATGTTTACCTGTCCAACTCTCCTGTCAGATTCCGCGAGCTTTTTCAATTCGCTCGAAATCATATAAAAGTCGATAGATAAACGTAATCCAAAATGGAAAAGCCATAGCTTATTCTCGGGAAAGCATTTTGCAATGAGAATACAAACGTCAGTTCTCTACCTTGTCCGTATTCCTACTGTACACGCGCTTGTACGTTTGTGTTGATGACACGGTGTATACGGATGTTCGCTTGTGCGTAGGCTCGCAGACAAGCTATATACCGTAGAAGCGCAAGGCTATTGTTTACCATTGCACTGGTTAAGAAGGATTAAAACTCGCGTTGAATATCGTTTCCTCCGATATATTTATAGCTTAGAACAGATAATTGAACCGTTACGACATCGCAAGTTTTCGAACTTTACTATTCGCAAAATACATCTTCCGCGTAATAAATATACTTTTTGATATAAACGCACTTGTTCGTGTGTGCGTATCCTTGCGTGAACCACTTCTTCTTCTTCTACAGGATTCAAATCCAGGCGTTCTTCGGTCGGGTCGAGATTTTCATCTGGTATTATGGTAATGCGTCTGAATACTATACGTATTAGCTCGCTGCAGCACCTTCATATACATGTATGTATGAGTACGAGGCTCGAAGCTTGACACACACGTGCACAGGTATATAAGACGAGCGCTTGCGTGTGAGGGGCCCGATTTTGCGTAGTCAGAATATTTGTGCTGTCGCGGGTTATACAGAGCAGTGACGGCTGCTCTCGTTGTTGTAAATTGTTAAAGGAGATTATGATAATATTAACGCGCGCCGGAGATGTCGATCCGAGAGACAGAGATCTTCTCACGTGATCCGTCCTGGCTGGATAAAGAGAAAAAGATCTTCATACCAACTACAACTGGACGAAGTGGATGAGGAAAATGACGATGAACCAAGCGTGGCTCTTACGTTACACAGCGTAAAAGTATAAAAAAAGCTCTTGGTATAGGAGCTAACGATCACAAAACAAAGACATTGGTTAGCAAAGGCAAATGAAGAGGTAGGAGATCGGTGAATCCCCTGGAATCCAGGTGACCTGCTAAAGGAAAGGAAGCACCTTTTTCTCGGTGTCCTCAGTCAAGTCCTCATGGAGTAGCACGGAGTAGGCGATTACGTGAAAAGCGTGATTTTCGCGTATGGTACCCTATACCTGTACCTATATGCACATGTAAACCAGAGGAGAGACCAATATACGAATAGCGCTGGCTCACATCACATTCTAGGCTATTCCGCATTCTATTCCTCCCGTCTGCCCTCGCCTCTCGGCACCTCGAGCACCACCATAGAAGAGCCAGCACGCGCCCTCTCCAATTCTCTCTCCTCGTGTGAGCGGCTGTCTCTCTCTCTCTCTCTCTCGCGCGCGCCAGAGAGCCCATACGCTCGCGGAGTAAAACCACGCGCGCAGCTCTCCGATATTCAGAGAGAGAGACTTTGCACTTGCGCCCGCTCTTTGCTTAGTAGCGAGAGGAGAGCTCTCGCGCCAATGGAGAACACACACACAGACCTCGCCTACGCGTGCAAGGATATATCGACGCTCTCTGATGATGCTTGCAATCGAGTGGGAGAGACTGAGAGAGGCGAAATCAACACGTGCCTCGGCGATACGTGTTTCTTTCTCTTTCTTGGTTCTTTTGATAAGGAAGTTGGTAGCCGGGCGCATTTCTCGAAGGAAAGCATATCTCATGTTCTGCTGGACAAGCTTTTTTTATTCACAGGTGCGAGAGCCGATGCCAAGATGATTAGAGCCATCGAGGATAAATCTAAGGAAGTGCAGTGCAACGGGGGGGGGGAGACTTCATTACCGCGGCGTCTCGCGGGGGCAGCAGCATCAGCGTATCGTCGCAGCTGGCGGCGCTAGTCGCGACCTTGGAATAGACCACGTAAACCGACACTCTTGAGCGACTTTCGCCCGTAACAGAATAAGCGACGGTGTCGGCGGCTCGAGCTCGCGCGTGCAAGTCCAGCATATAGCCCGCAGCCTCGCTAGGCGCATACAGCCCGCCCGAGAGAAAGAGAGAGATATATCTACAGTTACTCCCGCGCGGCGTATGTGTGTGCGCGAGAGAGCGAGCGAGAGAGCCGCGGTTGGTTCTAAACAGGCTGGCTCTATGCCGCTGCAGCAGCGCAATAATAACCTTGACTTGTCTGCGCACGAACGGCAGCTGCAGCAGCAGCTCTCGTGAACTGCGCGCAGCCTCCCGCGCTAGAGATGCCGAGGTGAGGAGCTTGGCCCCGCGCACGCCTTGTGTACCACAGCCTCTCTTTCTCCTCTGCGCCTCGGCTCTATAAGACGAACAAAACTTTCCCACACTGCATTAGCAGCAGCCACAGCAGCAGCAGTAACGTAAAGACACCCGGGTGAGCGGGTTAGCATTATTGCGCCCTCCCCCCCCCCCTTCCTCGCGCTCGATGATGTGCCAATGCGCGCAGCTTCGCTTATTTTCTCAAAGAGCTTCGGCCTGGTAGCACAGCACACCTCACCGATGCTCAATGAAGAAAAAGGGCCTATGCTTGAAATAGACTCCCCCGCGTGCACCTACTACCTCCAATCTCGTGTTCTCTCTGTTCCTCCTCGCTGGGAGACTAATTCACGACTTTTTTGTCCGACTAATTTTTATCAATTACACCACACGAGTCTGTATAATTATGAGTACGTTAGAAGTACCTACGTAACGTGCATCTGTTCCACGAAGAGATGTATAATGCAGCTCTGCCCTACAGCGCAATAAAGCCGGCTTGGTTTTTTTAATACGCCAGCTATCGCAAAATACTTTTAGGCATGCATAAGCCAACGCTTCCGAATCTTGTGCATAGAAAGGTGAAATACACCCTCGGTGCATTAAGCCCAATCTCCTGATTTTCAAGTATCGGCAACACTTCTGGTTCGATACACCGATATGTCGAGGATCGATCTTTATCTCCGCCATAGGTATATAGAGAAAGAGAGAGAAAGAGCAAGCTGTATATAAGCATAGACGAGCCTGCACTGCGTTTGGCGTTCAAAGGGTAAAAGTATATTCTCGTGAACTCAAGCAAGCGCGCGCGCGCACTTACGTAAGACCGCGCGCGATTGCATTGTCAACTCAAGAGAGAGAGCCTGCAGCCGAGGAGAGGGCAGAGTCACAGTTGGATGAGGGTGTTGGCGGAGGGCGGAATAGAAAAGTCAGAGAGAAAGAGCATGCAGAGTTGGTCTGAAGGATGGGTGGGGGGCTGTGAGGGGTCTCTCGGCGCACATAAAGAGCATCGGGAAATCGCTCGGTAGCGCGAAACGACTGTGTATTAACGTGTACGCGTGTATGTGGGTATGCAAAGCCTTGGTATACGAGAGAGATCGTCGGAACGACGTCTATGCCACGCGTGCGCTAATACGCGCGATCACGCACACGCGCACGTACACACGGCTATATAGATAAAGCTGTATAATGAAGGCCAACGCCCACTGGATTATCGATTGCCTCGAGCGCGGCAAAGCGAAGTAAGGAATAAAAAGAGAGAGAGAGAAAAATGTCGCGAGCGAATCGAGTTAAATAAGGAGCAGTGTATATTGTCATCCCGGAGAAATTAAGAGACTTGCACCGATTGATATATTCATATGCTCTAAAAATCGACTGAAATTTTAAGTAAATTTTAAAATAAAGAAGAAATACGACAAAACAAGCTTGACGATACACCTAGACCTGTATGGATGCTACGAAGAAAAGCAATACTAGGAGCCCATAGACGCAAACGCGTGACTAACTTTGGTACGGTGAAATTTAAAAAAAAGACGAAAAAAATAAGAATAAAACGGAGCGCAAATACTTTTCTTTGACGCACGCGCCGTCCTGTTTGCATGCCACCCCCTCTCCCCCACCGTTATCTGTCTGTTCGAGCGAAAATACGTGTATATATACGAGAGAGAGTCTATACGAGTGTAATTGTTGGATCACGGGCGCTCAATGTCACATTGAGATTAGAATGTTTGCCGACCGACAAGAAGCACAGGTCAGAGAGCGAGAGCGAGAGTGAGTGAGCAAGAGTTTTTTTTTTGTATTTGAACGAATTATCGGAGGAGAGCCGGTATTATCGCGCACCGCATCGGAGCGCGGCACGAAAATTTTGATCTGTCGCGATGAGACCAGCGAATCTTTATAAAAGATGCCACTTCCTTGAGGATCGTATGTTTGTCACCTTTTATTTTGTATTTGTTTTTGTAATGTGTTTTTTTACGAATAAGACAAATAATTTACAAAAATGAAGCAAGTGTATTCCAAAAGATGCAAGAAAAAGGACAGAGGCTTTAAATGGGATAATAAAAAGCTCCGATGATTATCAAATTATTAATCAAACTCTATATCAAAAGTAAGTATATCAATTCCAGCCGAAAATTAACGCCAGAGAATACGTACACCCGATGCTCATGAGTACATGCAAGCGAAAGGAAAAAAAAATGAGAAGCTAGATAAAGAAGGAAGTACTGGTAGAATAAGTGGAAAGATCGAGAGGTCGCGTGGACTGCTCTCAAGCCGAGAGGGTAGGCGGCTATAGAGAGGGGGTGGGGAAGCGAAGTAGGAGAAGGAGGAGCTCTGCGCGGCTGCGTTCGCCGGGTGGATGATTTTTGCGTCGCAAGCTTCTTTGTTTCGCGCGCGCGCTCGCGAGTTACGAAGGCGCTCGGTCACGTTAGAAAGTCACTCCTCGGCGGCTTCGCGCCCGCTCTGCTCTCAGCAGCGGCAGCAGCGAGTGGAGTCGAGAGCGCGAGCCAGATAGCAATCTTGTTTCTTGACCTATATCCGCCTTTGCATCCTTGCGCAATGCCTTCGAAAGGCGTCTTCGGAATAGGCGTATATACAAGCCTATATAAACGGCCCTCCTCGTAGAGCGAGCGCGCGCTCCGGCAACCCTCCCTCCCCACCTAACTCATATCAAGCCCGCTCTCCCCCTTACGCTCTCTTCGCCGACTTAGTCTCTCTCTTTTTCTCCGTCTAGCTCTCAACCATCATCCCCCTATTCTACTACCTCTCTTTTTTGAAACTCTTCTGTTTGGAATTTGATGATCCGTCGAAAGATGGTAAATAAAAAAAAAATATATAAATTTAGGGAGATATATAAATCAAAGTTAGTACAGAGAAAACAATGAAAAGTTTGGCACGGAAGGCATTCAGGTATTTTCAAATGGAATTGCGTTGGCTGAATAATAATAAGCGACCAGCGTGGAATGTGCTATTTCCGGTAAAATAAGACAAGTGTCGGGGACACAAGGAATCGCCCGGCAGAACTAAACAAAGAAGGAGAAAAATATCGTTCTGAGCATGAAAAGAAGTGCGAGAGTTGATTTTTCGACTGTGCCCCTCCACTTGTGCCGGCCCTTTAATTCATCTTATCGCCGCGTTTTTTTCTGTACGAGCGGGAGAGTTAGGATACATAAAGAGGAAGATGCGAGGGAAAGAGAGAAGGAGGAGTAAAGAGAGGCGAGTGCGAGAGCAAAGGGAGAGGGGAGGGAGCAACGCGGGCAAGCCGCGGAAGCTAAGCACGATTAGGTCATTCTAGCGGTACCTCCCGGGCAATAAACATCCTTTTACCGTGGCACGCGTGCGTAATCGGGCGCAAGAGAGGGCGGGAGGAGAAAGAGCCCGGCCCGGGCTCAGTTAGCTCTCTCTCTCTTTCTCTTTCTCTCTAGGGCTTTTCGGAGTATACGCGACGGCCTGGGCCGATAAATCATCCGCGCGAACCTCCGGGCCGCGCCGCGTCTAATGCGTCGCGCGCGATTCCCCCGCCGCGCCGCTTGTAAAGTATAATGCAGACCGCTCGCCGGCACCCCCTACATTATTCATAAGCAGATAGCCCACGGCTCACCCCCGCTCTTTCTCTCTCTCTTTCGCCTCATCCACCTACTCGGTCTCGTACCTCTTTCTCTCTACCGCGGAACAGATCCAAATTCATGGCTCTCTGGTCCTACTTAGCGCTCTGTAGATCGCGAGCTACGGCTTATGTATATACCGCTGCTGGAGAGAGAAATGGCCATATAAGCACGATTAATCGTGGATGCGACCGTGTCTAATAAGCTTTTCGAATAATCGCGGGGAAGAGGTTAGAGCGATCTTTGGAACGATGCGAGGCTCGTCTTCATTGTCCTCGCGATAGTTAGCTGGGCGTCTGAGGAGGATACTTTTGGTGATGTCAAGCAGGAGATGGCCTGACCTTTGTGTATATTCCCCAGCGAGGGCAATTGAAATCGAAGCAATCTCGGGAAATTAAAAATAATGCCACGCGCGAGAGAGAGGGGGCAAGTTAATCGAAAAATAATTGTCCATTGAAGCTAGCCGTAAAAAGACAGGGGCCATTAAAGGGTATTCTTGCAATTTGCGAAGCCGGGGCATTTAGTTTCGCTCGTTTCCACGTCTAATTTATTATGTTAGAGGCGCAGCTCGTCCCTGGCCCGACTCATCTCTCTCTCTCTTTCTATCCTTTAGCCGCGTATAATACGTTTGTGCTCATAGAGCCGCGACCGTCCATCGTATAGTTTGTCGTCGAATAACGAAAGCTTCATAATCGTCCTGGCTCTTTTCTTTTTGTCTCGTCTCGAAATGACTCTGTGGGCGTGGCACCGCGTTGACTAGAGGTAAAAGAGGATTACACAAGCCCGCTTAGCGTCCTTAGATTATTTATTTATATTGCCTTTTCCTTCGGCAAGCTTGGTAATGAACTTTAATGCAAATACATGCTGTTGTACGCAGCAGTTGCAAAGAGTTAGTATCGGTAAATTTGATCGATAATTGCATTGTTGATTTGTGTATAGAGTTCCGAGTTTTGCAGTCAAGAGCAGATGTGATGTATCGAGAAGTACACCTAAACGCATATATTAATTGAAACTGGTTCTTAATTTAGAAGTATGCTATCTTTTTCGAAGAGCACGTTTCCAGCATAGAAATAATTTCAGAAGTAACTCGCATCTGACGTGATAAATTATTATCGCGCTAAAAGATATTTTTCGCCAAGCCGCGCGTCAATTGAGAATCGATGAGCTCGCTACATCCTCGGCTTCTATACATATACAAGAGTGCATTACAGGTTGAAACTGCTGCTGTGCTACTACCATCTTACCATGTGAATATATATATACGTATATAGGCACATGTATGTATAGGTATATGTATATAGACATAGATCTTGGGCGGAGCTGGCGAAGAGTCGGCCTAGGTATCTACCGCTTCGCCGCTGCCAACGAGATCCCGTTACGCGCGCGCGCGCGCGGAACTTACACGCGAAACACACAGAAATGCGCGCATCGTCCTACGCCCGAGCGCACACGTACATAAGGCCCTCGGGGGCCACAGCCCCCGCCGATGTGGGCCTTTTACCGGAGCTATATACACAGCACTGCAGAACCACATGTTACCAACAGGTCGCGCGTGTGCTGCCCGGTCAAACGTATACCCGCGCACCTGTCCACGTAATAAAGTTCGCCTGTCGACATTTTTGGAGGATACGCGTCCCTCCCTAGATTGGCTTTTAGAATAGCAGCGTCATTAAGGCTTAGCGGCTCGAAACGCGGCCAATTAGATCGTCTCGGTACAGCCACGCGCGGCGACAACAAATCTCTATCCCCCCTGTATGTAATATAAATGCACTGCTACTGCTCTGCTCTATGGCCCCCGCGCAGGAGGACTTCCGTATTGAGAATAAATCGGCGCGAGGCATTGTATTCCGGACGCGCAAGCCGAAGCAATTGTAAAAGCACAGTCCGCGTACTTAAGGTTCGGAGAGGACACGGCTCTGTACAACCGTCGCCGCGCGTGCCTTGTATCTACAGCCTGTATATAGCGGGGCTAGGAGGAGGAGTACAGCCGGAATTTCTCGGCAATCCCTCCCCTGCTCCCCCCTCGCAACCATTTTGCTCACCGTCACGTACGCACACGACGACTGCTCCTTCCTCCACTATCCTCCTCTCTCTCTCTCCTCTCTCGCAGATCCACCCGCTACGGTCGTGCGACGAATAGATAATGTCTCTCTTTCTCGCGAGAGAGGGACTGGTCCCTCGCATTCGTTCGTTGCGAGACCGGCTGCGTAATCGACGAATTTTAGGCAGATTTGTTTTTGCTCAATTACGAAGAGTTTAAAGGTACGGCTGAAGACGGTAAGTAAAGTAGATCGAATAAACGCCCGAGATGTTCTTATAGGCTAAACTATATTTTTCGAAGCACAAACTTTTCTTGCATTTTGTTATAGTTCATCGGACATACGCATAGAAGCATCCAATCAGTACAGTCAATTAAATTCTACTGCGTCGCATACAGAGCACGCGCTTACTCTTTTGTATTTTGCATTTATATAAGGAAAAAGAAGAAAACCATCGAACTTTGTCAAAACGAAGTATCGGTTCAGCTTCAAAATAGCCTAAGCGAAGCAAGCCCAGCAATATCAATAGGCCCCCCGGAGCCAAATATTTGGAGGCGTTATTTGTCAGCGCCGTGCGAGTCGCGGGCGTTACACGGATAAAAGCCGCGAGTGCCTATGCGCAAAAAGGACAGAGAGAGAAGAAGCGCGCGTGGAGAGAGAAAGAAAAAGATATAGCTGAGGGCGCTCATTGCTCATGGGGCTCACGGGCTGGCTTCACAGTTATTACAAGCAGGTAAAGCGGCGGTGACGACGACGACATGTCGCTGTGCTCACCGAGACTCCTTGGCAGTCCGCTCACTCGCAGTCGCACGCGCACCGTCAGAGCAATGCCAATGCCAATGGTTCCTCTCGCCCTCCCTCTCCAACTCTTGCAAGAAAAGCTCTCTCGTGAGTTTTTGCCGAGAGTCAGCACACCGATTTCCAAACATCCCCAATCCCTCCCCTCTCCATCCTGATTCTACTGCTACACACGAGTAATATATCGGCGCTCTGATGGATGATTGGCTATTAAGCGAGACAATGCGAGCTTGCGCTCCGGCTGTAAATACATCGCTCGCGAACACACACGCGCTTGCGTGTATGTTTTGTATACATGCGACAGGAACAAGTAGCGAGGTATATAAGTAGGTGAGCCCAGGAGGACAAAGAGCGAGCAATCGCGCGCGCGCTCTCCACGATTATTGGACCGCTGCGAGCAATTTCCTGTGTTCAAACCGACGACGACGCCAACGCCCCTTCTGACCACCTTGGTATAAAGCTCATTAAGCGGACGAATATTAAAGTCGTCGTTACGCGCGTCCTTTACGCTTGACAACTGCTAAACGTAAATATATAACCGGGAGAAAGAGCCGTGGGAAATTAGCAAGCGGCTTTGACGAGAAGAAGAAGCTACTGACGAGTTCGAGTGGGAGAAAAGTGTATATTATATACAGCTTTATTGATAACATGTGAATTTTTGTTGCTTTTTTTGTCTCGTATAAAGCTAGGATTGCAGCTCACACGTGTGTGTGCTCAATTGATGCGCCTGCTAATTATACAGTCGCGAGCGAGGATTGTCATTAAGTTTTATTGCGCTAAAATTAGAGACGCTTTGAAAAATTTAGATTGTCCGCGTCGTTTACACGTTCGTCTATGTCCGCCTTTATTTTTATCTCTGTCTCTTTACCCTGTTCTTTGTAATAAGTTGTTAAAAAAAAAAAACAATTTTCTCGTTTTTAAATCTAAACAATTATTCAAAAAAATCAAAGTTTTAACGGAGATTAGCAAAAGCAGAGTCAAAAGTTTAGGAACGGTCAATCGGCGTTTCACCATAAAGCCCGACTCAGTCGACTCGTCACCGATATATTGGGGAGGTGGAGGAAATAATCGTGGGAACGTGGATGTTCACGGGTGCGTGTAATCGAGGAAAGACTTTCACGCTCTGCAGTCTACGCCCTACGCACTTACCTATATTTGTATATATCGATGCACACGTCTATACGTACGTGTGCGTGTTTGGATGTGTTTAATGTACACGTAAAGACGAGTGATAAGGAGGGCATCGGATGAGCTGATTTTGTCTTTACGTCCATACACTGTTATAAGAATAATAAGGATAATTGCCGTAAGGGAAGTGCTGAGCTGTGTGTGTGTGTGTATGTGGGTGGGAGAATGGGGAGGACACCGAATTCACAAAGCCGGTCACGCTTGCTGGTTCCCCATTTGCAGGGCGTCGGGCATAAGCAATGTTTACCAGTCCAAGCGTTTTGAAAAGGGGGAACACGACCGAGCGAAAGAGAAAGAGAGCGATCCGGTAAAAACTCAGGGGGCCGGAAAAACGAGCTAATTCATCGAGTGCTTCCCTCCGCTCTGTGTGTATGCGTATGTTTGCTCAAGCGAGTCAGTCGCGCGCGGCGAGCTGCCGCTGCTTATACACCGTGTGCGAGCATCGATTAACTTGACAATTTCCATTACTTGAACGTGTGTACAGGGCTCGTTTCGAAAGCGTACACCTATCCTCTTGCTCTTTCTAAGCATATATCTATGTGCGTCCGTTGGGTACACACGTGATTCATCTGCAGATATGCCGGACGAATAGCTGTACACACTTGGTGCGATGGGAGCTTGCGCAAGACGTGTTCGCTGATTTTGAGCGCGAGAGAGCTTGCGAGCTTTTTTCTTCTATTTATAACTTTGCCGCTACAATGAATATGTGCAGACGAATTTTTAAGAATCGGTAAGCAGCAGTGAAAGCTCAAATGAAAAGCAAAGAGAGAAAAGGGGTAGTCAATCGAAGACCATAGAGCGCACCTTGTGGAATAAAACCAGGCTTTTTCGGTGGGACTAGTTCAGCAAGAGCCTTGAACGGTGTCTACTCGACGGATTTTATTATGCGCCATTGGGCGTTGTTATTCGGCTATTTAGGAAGAGCTAGATAGGTTGTGGGGGCGCGCAGAGGGATATGCATAGGAGGAAGAGGAAGTGGCCGGTGGTGGCTCGCGGAGCGCCAGGGGGAATTTCGCCGTCAATTTCGAGAGTAAATTGCCCGTGACATTGCGTCGCTCTCAAGCTCGGCCGGCGATCGGTTTATATATGTAAATGGCTATATATACGTCAGCCGCACACGGCCCAGCTATACTCGATAGTTCCGGACTTTGTGTTAGCAAGCGCGGGAACACGGTATTCTCACATGCGCATCGCGCGGGGATCATTGCTGCGGATTGCGGTGAGCGTCCATTTTTCTCGGTTCCTGCGCCCACAGTAGATCCGCCAACCAGCGATTGCGACAATAGCCTGCGCCGGCGCGATGGCTCTCGAGCTTCCCCCCCCCCTCCCTTACTCGAGTGGTCTAGTAGTAATCCCAGTATGTTGCTCGATCGTGCGTTCTATGACAGACTACAGCTTATAATACGATTTGGAACCTTTACATAAATTTTTGTCAATTTGTTAAAATTTCTTTCCTTCGAATTAAAAAAAGAAAAGTGTTAAAAATCTCGAGCTCAGTTAAATTGATAATGGAAAGAATCATACTTTTAAGCTCCATATATTTTGATTACACAAAAAAAAAGTGACGATAAGTTAAGGTTCGAGTTGAAATATAATTTTGAACCGGTGTATATTTACCGGGGCGATAAAAAGATGTAACGCGATTTCTTTTTTTCCGAGAGCAATGTTGGTTGATCGATAAAAAAAAGGATATACATTCTCAAGAATAGATAACGATTTTGCAGCGTACGATGCTGGCCGCGGACTAATGCTTTACAAAGTCACTGGTAATGGCATCTCTCGGATGGCAAACGCGCTCACGCGGTGCGCGAGAGTGGGGAGGTGCGCGCTCTGACGCAATTTTTTGCGCTTAAAAAAGTAGCAAAAAATTATTTTAATGACTAAACGATTTAAATTAATTGCAATTTGATGTCGACGCATGAATAATGAATAGTATCAATTAGAAGCGGAGCAATAGATATAGCATATATATACGCGCACGGTGTGCAGCCGCGTTTGCGAACTTGAGATAGCATCGTCGTATTAATTTTATCGAGTTAGCCGGCAGTCCATTAAAATAAAATTCAAGCGGCATTAACGCAGTTACAATGGCGCGGGCAAGGTGTGCAACGCTCGAGATTCAACAGAGGCCCCACCAGTCCACCCCGTAAATACCAATTTATCGTAGTATCGAAATAGAGTTGGCTCCTAACCAATTCAAAATCTCTTCCCTACTGTAGGTATGCATTGCACAAGGGCACATTAGAAAAGTAATGCCGAGGCCGAATAGTTACAGCCGCTACTACTGCCACGAGCTCCCGCAACCTCTTTTTCAGCTTACTATAGAACGCCCACGCTCGCCTACTCTTCGCGCAGAGTCCACATCAGAGCGGCGCAACGCAGGCTACTCGGTCGTATATGTGAGTCATATGCCATCTTCGATTTTCAACCAGTCTCTCCGCGACTGATGACAAGAGTCCGGTCTTCCAGGTTCATAGGATTTTCTCGCTCGCCAGCGGTCTAGTTACATTGTTTACCAACAAGCGCAAATTGGGTTCTTTATGTACTTGAAGACGCTAGGTAAGGGAAGCTTGCAGCGCGCGCGAGATTTCTTACCGACTAAATCACGCAATTAAAAGGAATAATTGCTTTTGCTATTCCTTATATGTGGATATACATACATTTCGTAAAGTAGCTGTTGTGATTTTAATCAGACACGAGTACAATTATCAGCATTTACCCTATCTGCGTAAAGAATCCATTATACGGAAGATCGTATACATACAAATTATACGCGAGTGAGTACACGTTTTATTCCCGAAAGCGGAATACCGCAAAGGTAATAATAATAATACAATGTTTAGCAAGGACATTGCAAGGCTAAACTTCGAAGATTTCAAGCCCCCCTATATTATCTATCGATCCAATCAGGCGCAGTCGAAGTCTTTTAACGTGCGTCAACAAGTTTATAATTACGATAATTACGAGAAGGCAGAAGGGTCGAATGGTAATAACGATGAGCCAAAGTGTGATACAAAAGGGCCAGGGGTTATTTATGACATAGCTTACGCGGGTTAGTGCAGCCAGCTGCTAGTTCCAAAACCCCGGGAGAATGTGCGTTCCGCGTGTGTAGAATATATGTAAGGGGCTGCGGCCGGAGAGTCTCGCTTATCGTTCGTTGAACTCACCGGGGATTTCGCATCGGATTCCGGGGAGCGCGCGCGCGACTTTGCCTCTCTCTCAAATTTCTCGCGGCATACGCGAGTTTTGCTCTCGCGTTCCTATAAAACGGATGCGGCATTGTTTTCTCTTTCGGTTCGCGTCTTATGCAGAGAGAGGGGAGCTGGTTTCTCTGTGGCTATATGATAATTGCAGGATCAAGCTCGGTAACAGAAATCTGTTATACTGTCGATGGATTAAAAAATTTTATTATTCGTTTTATGAAACTTATTGTTTTGTAATTTTGATTGTTATGCTTGTGTATTTGCACAAAAATCGCGCATAAAATATCAAAACTGTAATAACAACAACAACGACAATAACAATAATAAGCGCGATAAGATTTTACCGATAAGATATACAAAAACTCAAACTTACTTATCCCGTGGCTCAGATAATAATTTTGTCTATACCACCGCTCTTTCGCTATATCCATCCAAAAAAATACGCAAGTACCGTCGCGAGTCAAAAATTCCAAATTGCCGCAATAGACGTTGGAAATTCAGAAATAGCATCAATCAAAATTACCGAGATTACAAACGAACGCCTGGTTGCACCCAAGAGAGTAGCAAAGCCATCTAAGGTAAAAGGAAAGGAAAGGGGAGAGGGTCAAATTAAGCAATCGAACTAAAACATAAATCAGCAGCGGCGGCAGCAGCAGTCGGACGGCAGAGGCAAGGGTATATACGTAAATATGTGTGTACAAGTAATGGGGGCCGGGCTGATAATTTATTCGTCATCCTATCCTGCGCTTCTCCCTCACTGAATTTTCTTCGGTCAGGCGCAATTAGGCCGGCCGAGCTGTTTAATCGCGACCGACGGATCTCTCGGTCGTGGACGGAGGGGCGCAAGCACAGAAGGAGGGGGAGAGAGACTCGACGAAGTTAGGAGCGTGGAAGGGGGGAAAGGTGAAAGAGCACAAAACTCCACCCCACACTGCCATTGCTCGGCAGGGCGAGAACGGTGCTTTCCTCCCCTCTCCCCCCCCTTATAGCCGGCTCTTCGGCGTGCGTATTAGCTTTCCGCTGGCTGATAGCTGGAGCGTGGAAACGAATCGCTCGTCCGGCGGTCAAACTATTGCCGTATTATTGCCATCCACTTATTCCGGATACCGATAATCGCGAGCTTCCGGCCCGCTTACATGCTGTGTGTGTGCGTATACTACGCGTCCGCGGGGCCACTGTTACGCGTCTGTCACTCCGCTGCGCAAGCACGCACTATAATACCTGTGTATACACATATATACGCGTATACGTACTTGCGCACATCTTCACACAGGCCCTCCTCTGCCCCGCGCTCGACTTCTCGGGCTCGCTCGCTGTAATGGCCGATTAATTGACTTCGGAAGTTAATTTCACGCGAATAATCGCGCGCGTGTGTATGTACGGGGGGACAGCTAAATGCGCGCGCCGGTTCCTCGTTACGCAACCTGTTAGCTTGAAACGCGCGGGTCTGTCGACCCAGTGTCTCTCTGCATCTCCTTCATCCTTGGTTTTATCTCTCTCTTACTCCTTACCCCTATACCCTTAATGCCGCAACTGTCGAATAAATTTTTTATCGCGTGGAATTTTGATGCAATGACTCATATTACCCCGTTAAAGAATGTATGGTCATAAACAAAGTATAATAATAATAATCACTGTAACGCTTAAAATTTTGATCAGCCGATAGACAATCGTGAATATTATCAAACAATGCCACTATGCGTCGTTAAATTTTAAAGAAACTTCAAAGTTTCCCGAGTGCTCAGCTCGAAAAAGTCACACTCCCTCTCTCTCTTTCCGCTGAAAATGCGAATTATTAAAATTGTTTTTCCGCGAAGCCGAGCAAACGGCATTCGCCACGAGCATTTCTAATAAACGAACGTTCAAACAATCGGTCTATTTCGCATTTAATTGCTCCATTGTAAAAGAGAGCGTCGCGACCGAGTAAGAAGAATAAATCATGCGACCTTATATTTAAAAAAAGAAAAAAAAACGACACGCAGCCGTCATTATACGTTGCAGCCTCTTGGCTTTCGCTCGCCGGCGCATCGAATTAGCCATGTTTACAATCTATTTTAAGAATACCCGCGCGCTATGGAGTCTATCCGGCGTATGTAGACGCGCGATTATTAACGGCTTTTAAGCTGCACGCAGCGGCGAAATAATTTGAGAGCGCGGCAGCTTTTCAAGCCCTTTCATATACAATCGCCGCGTCGGCCGCTGATTATTTTAAACGAATAGCTCATGCTTATAGGATGAGTAAACAACAGTCTTACCTGCATCTGCAGCCATGAGTAGTCGACGTAGGCCGGAGCAGCGGAGACTGGCTGGGCCTGCCCGGACTGCCACAGCTGAATGTCCTGGGTGGCTATGATGCCGGTCAGTCCATGGCTCGCGTTTAGGTCGGTGCTTGCGCGCTCCGGCACTATCTGGTCGGCCACGTATTGATAGGCCAGCTGCTGCTGCTGATTCTGCGAATGATGCTGCTGCTGCTGCTGGTGTTGTTGTGGTTGTGGTTGCTGCTGATGATGCTGGTGGTGGTGATGATGGTGGAGGTGCTGCTGCTGCTGCTGGTGGAGCACGACATTGAGAGACATTGGTGAAGCGACGGCCGTCGGCTGATGATGGCTCGTTGCTGGTATCTGGTGATGCTGCTGCGGCTGCGGCTGCACGGGAGAGGCCTGGGAGGGCTGTTGGCCCTGCTGGGGCAGGCAGCACAGGCTAGTCTCCATGCGGCCCCAGCAGCTGCCGCTGAGGAAGAGCGACTCCTCGGGCCCGTAGAAGAGCACCGGCTGCTCCTCCTCCTGCTCAGGCGGCACGAGCTGCTGCTCCGGACTGCCGCTCGCGAGCTGGTTAACGACGACGTTGTCGATGCTGCTATTGCTACTGCTGCTGCTGCTGCTGCTGCTGATGCTACTGCTGCTCACTGATTTGAAGGCGGCGCCGATGTGGAGATTCGTCTCGGCAAGGCTACCTCCCTGGAGGTCCGTCGCCCAGCGGAGCATCCAAGCGGCCTGTGCGCGGCCGGAGCCGGTGCCAGGCGGCTTACCGCCGCCGAGGCACGGCTGACCCGCGAGCTTTTTAACGTAGCCCCCGGCCGAGCAGCTTCTAGATTCCGGCTCCCGGGCGCCGGCGTTCCATTCCAGCATCACTCCTCGACCCTGCTGCTGCTGCTGCTGACCCGTTATCCTCGTCCATACCCTCGGTCAGCAGGGAGAGCTTTTTATCAACAACGAATTCCTCCTCCGTCCGATGTCGATCACAGTTTTCGCGGCGCGTCGAGCTCAAATTCTGCTAATCACCTATTATCCTAAGAAGCCGCAGCCGGCTGACAAAAGCGTCGTTGAAAACTTGAAAAATCGGCCGATGCAGCGGCTTTCTGTATGTATACTTGGAATATATCAGCTGATCGATTGGTCGTCGAGTATCGTCGTCGCGGTGGTCGCCCTCCTCCGAGATGAGGTAATACAGCCGAGAAAGAGAGAGAAAAGGATGAAATAAGCAAGATCGCCGAGAGGGATGCGAGAGAGAGAGAGAGAGAGAGGCTGGCGCGCGCGCGTGCCTATCCGATTACAGTCGGAGGCGCTCGGCCGGTCGTTCGATCGCGGGGCAGGGCAGCACAGAGACTCTCTTCTCCTCCACGTCGTCGTCGTCTCGCATGCGTGTCGTCGGGGCAACGGTTCCGCGCTAACTGGCCGACATCTCGGCCCCGCGCGACTCGCGCGCGCTCTCTCTCTCACTCCCTCTCTCACGTGTTTTCTCGCTCGCTCGCTCTGGCGCTTCGGGGGTTCGCGGGGGCCGCGACGACGAGGTGCAAGAGGAGGAGGGCCAGGGGAAAGGGGGCTACGTTGGGGCCTCCGCGCGATCACGCCCCGCCACCTCCCACCCTGCAGCACGCGAGCGGCTCTCTCTCTCTCTCTCGCGCGCGCACCGTGTACGTGTCTCCCCCTCGCTCCCGATTATTCTCCTTCTCGCTCTCTTTACCTGGACGCTCTCTTGCTCTACGGGATGTGTATGGGTGTGTATGCGAGCTATCTCCAGCATATAGTATACACACATGCGCGCACGGCCATTCTAGCCCACCTCGACGACGATGCTGTCCTTCCCCTCTTCCTCCCCCCCGCGAGAAGGCCCTCTCTCAGCGTGCGCGCGCGAGAGAGCATCGCGGAGGAGGAGGAGGAGGGGGACAGTGTGTGGGCGACTTACCTGCGGACAGCGTTTCCGCTTTCAGGACTCGTTTGCTTTGCCCAAGACAGAGAGAGAGAGAGAGAGAGAGAGAGAGAGAGGGAAAGAGAGTGGGCCCATTCATGCAGCGGAGATGCTGCTGCTGCTGCTGCACACACACTGCAGCCGCGTGAGGCCCTTACCCGCTTTAGCCGCTTACTTACTTATACGCGTTGTTCTCTCCGGCGTGTGCATATCCCAGCGCGCTTCTCAATAACCGAGCGCTGATTTTCCTGTTGCAATATATGCTTTGAGCTTCGCTGGAAGCTTTGAGACTCTAACTTGGTATGCTGTGGGATGCGCTTTTTTTACCCTGGGCGTCCTGTGGAACTACTTCTCTTATCAATGCGTGCGACCAATCAACTGCGATCGAACATAACTGTCTATTTGAAAAAAATGTTCTTTCGTTTGAATACTGAAACGCTCTCGATTCGAACGCTATTTTTATATTCCATAATTAAACGTCTTATCTGCGTAAAGAAAAAAACAACAACAATTATTAGTTGACCGCAATGTGACACTCAAACTGCGTTTATTCTGACCGTATTATTAAAATTTATTCAAAACTAATTATAACTATATTTTTTTTCTCAAGATTATGTTTTATAGCGCCTTTTGTCGTCGTAAAAGATAAACCCTCAACGGCTATTGTTTACGAGACTCTGTAAACTGCTCGCGGGTGTTAATTAAAGAATTCTTTTAAAGAATTTTATATCGCCTCGATATAAAAGTCTTATTTTCCGCATCTATTTATAAAAAATTGCAAATCTAATAATCGTCAAATATTACGTTTCGTCGCGCTTAAAATATTTATAGCCGTAAGTCGCTGATTACGTTTTTTTTCCTCCCCGTTACAGGAATACAAGTCAGGGAAGTAATGATTTAACGAGTGGCTCGCGTTGCGAGTAATTAGCGGCGACATTTTGTTAATTTTTAAAAGCTAACCGTGTTTACACGGAAAAACGCTTAATAATTTTTTAAGAGTCCAGCAATTGCGTAGCTGAGCCGCAGCCTATATCTTAACCTGTCGACTCTCTCTCTCGTTTCTTATCTACGGAATTGGATTGGCATGCTGCCTTTATTCCGGCTGCTTTACGTGCCTCTTTTAAAAAATTCCAAAAATCAAATTCGTATTTCTATAGCGCGCCGTAGACAACGGAATCCCTCCGCGATGGCCAGAGATGACCAAGCCAAGTGTCATAGTCGCGGTAGACTTTTGAAACGTGTGTTACCTCCCACACATGGGAAAGCTGCAAATAGTAAAGCGGGAAGCCGGTGACTCTGCTACGTAGAGAGAGAGAGAGAGAGACAGCCTGCCGCGAACGACGGCGAATCGGCATTCGAGGCTCGCGTGTCCCCCTGTCCCCTCGAGTCATTAGGCGCGCATACTAGCCTCCCTCGCTATCTGTGTATGTGTGTGTCCCATGCAAATCCGGCCTCGGCATGCCTATAATACTCGTAACGTATGCCCGTTGCGCTCTCGCCGCTGACATTGTCATACGCGCGATTATCGCGGCTAACTTATGCTAAGTGCTCTCCGACGAGGGGGAACCCGGCTCTCTGCAGCGGGGTGTGTGTAGAAGGAGCGAGGAGGCGAGAGAGAGAGAGAGAGAGAGAGAGAGAGAGAGAGAGAGAGAGAGCGGCGTGCCGGCGCGCTGATGAGAGAGCGGCACGAGCCGCGCGGGCACGTCCAAGGCGATGAGGTGACAGCGGCAGCGCACCAAGAAAATCGCTCCGACGCGCACTCATTATAAGCCCCTCTGTATTTTAATATATATGCGCATGTGCGTATATACCTGCGTACGTACAAGCGTATACACCGGCGTCTTCTTTGAAACTCTCGATTCGATTTTCAGCGCTGCTTGAATTAGGCTTCGCGTCCCCCGACTACTTTTCGACTTAGCAATTGTGATTATTTCAATTACGCATGTCGCTTGATGTGTTTGTCCTCTCTCTCTCTCTTTTGTTTCGCTTTTGCTCTAAAATTTCGACTAATGTGTAAGCGCCAATAAAAGTCAACCACTTATTATTTTACAGAAATACTTTCATTTGAAGACTTTGTAATTCATTGGTTACTTTTTTTTGTATATACAAACAACAGAATTGGAAAACATATTGAGTACATATATTTCATACATAAAATTTAATTACACGATTATGTAAAATACAATGAAAATAAAAAGACTTTAGAAGAAATTTGGGGGAACAGAGTGTATACATCATCATTCGTTTGCAAAATCAATTTTTTTAAAGTTCATTATGAATTTTTTTGCACTTTCAATTTTTTGTTCGTTTCAACTAAATTTAGAGCACATTCTTCGCGTAATATCAGTTTATCCTCAGTCATTTGATTTTATTATTCAACAATGTCCAGACGAGATAACATTTGAATAAAATCTTCAAATTAATTAAATAATACAGAATTGGGATCTTCATCATCGAGCTGCTTCACGTGCCTCAGTACATCCTTTTTAGTTATCACCCCCAATAGTCGCCTGTAATTACATGATAAACGATTAATAATTTTGAAGCTGTTGAACAAAATCTACGTACAACGTTTACGTACCCATTATGCGTAACAAGAACTTGTCGCAAACCTAATTTTCTGAACATATCTACAACCGTTTCCATCGGGGTCTGATCCGTTATTGTTATCGGAGCCATGTCGAGTATTTTCTTTAATTTCAGCGGCGGGTGCGTGTGGGTCTGAAGATTGTTACCGCTTGTGAATATAACGATGGACTGCCTGTTGATACCTTGCAGCATGCGCTTCGCGTTGGCGAGCGCCAAATTGAGATCCCTTCGGAGAACGAAACCAACCAGGTACTGCGACTCTTTCGAAACAATGACCGGGAAACCGTTATGTTCGGTCTCTTTCAAGAGATTTTCCACGTCTTCGACGGTCATCGAGTCCTGAGTCAATACGTGTAGTGTCTCGTTGCGCCTGAATTAAAAAGGTAATTTTAATGAAATTGCATAATCGAGGAGAATAATGAAGATAAATAAACTTTTCTTATCGCTTACTTTGGCTGCATCACGTCAGCCGCTAGAGTCGTGTGCTGAAATTCATCTTTACTGTCCAGGAAAGGATAGCCATTGAGACCGATGTGAGCGTCGTAAATTCCCTGCTTACCAAGAGCATCGCCGACCCATTTGCTAGCCATCGCGGCTGCCATCAGTGGCACGATGTACCTCACTCCGCCGGTCAATTCGAACATTATCACGACCAGCGAGACTGTCATTCGCGTGACACCGCCGAGTACAGCTGCCGCGCCGACGATGGCGTACAATCCTGGTGTTATGCAACCCTCGCCGGTTGAGCACTCTTCACTAAACATCCATATGTGCGGATAATGATAAGCAAGCTGCTCCATGCCGATGCCGACTATGCGGCCGACGATGGCGCCCAAGCACAAGGACGGTATGAACAGACCACAAGGCACCTTGATGCCAAACGTGAAGACGGTCATAACGAGTTTGAAGATAAAGGCCAATACCAGGAGATACACTGAATTAACGTCGGCAAAATTTTGTTGGTAGTCACTGGAAAAAGATAAACAATATATCGTAATGAATCCTTATAGAAGATTAATTATACACTTATCAGCTACTATTTTTTAATCTTGGGTAACTAACCATAACATATTATTGTTGGACACACCACATTTCCTGAACAGTAAATAAATAAGCTGGCTGGTGCTCATGCGCGTGTACGGATTGGGATAAGCAATAACTGCCGTGAGTGCAGTTACGACTAATACTTCAGTAACGGGATACTGGCCAAGCTTGGACGATTTGCGATATCGACTCCAACGAAGATTGGCTTTTATGAATAATGTTCCAATAACTCCCTGCAAATAATTCAATGTTTAGAGTAAGCGATTACGCAGTTAAAACAAATTGATATTTATATAAAGCGTAATACGTACCCCAATTATTCCGAGTATGATAAAAGGAATGAGCTCGAAAAATATCCAAGGCTTATTATATTCAACATAAAAAAGTACAGAGTGTTTGTTTCCAAATGGATTGATTGATCTTAAAACGAAAGCGGCTACGAGAGCACAGAAGAAGGATCGCCATAAAGTTTTTAGAGGAAAATAATAACTGACCTGTACAGAATAATTTTGAAAATTAGTACTTACACAAATGAAAATAAGTAAAATTAATTGTGATTCTCACCTCTTCTAAACTGAAAAGTACACCTCCTATGGGAGCCCCAAAAGCCACAGACACTCCTGCTGCAGCAGCAGCTGACAAAATCTCTCGTTTTTTAGCTTCATTCCTACCATATTTTGGAAATAAATAAGATAAAATGTTCCCAATGCAGCAAGCAATGTGAACCATTGGGCCTTCTTTTCCAAGGCTCAAACCAGCTGATACAGAAAGAATAAGACCTACACATTTTATAATTAATGTCCATTTTCCTAAATAACCTCGTATAATGAATCCGCTTAAAATTGTCTTGATCTGCAAAAGATAGGTATCGGTTTTTAATCAGTTTCAAGGTATTTAGACTAAAATAATTTTATAAAAGATTTTTTACCTCGGGTATACCAGATCCGCAGGCGTAAGGAGCAAACATTCGTACAAGAGACGCAGATAGCGAAGCAAATAAAAGTGCCCATGCAATATAAAACAAATATGATAGAATGTAGACACCTGCTCCTGAATCGGCTTGTGTTATAAATTCAGACCACGTTTTCCACTAAAATTAAAATTTTTGCTTAATGAAATTATTTTGTTGCTGTTATAAAACATAATTTAATGAATACACTGTACCTGTGAGCAATTGTCACCATCAAATGATGTTTCGCTATAACTCCAACAACACTGCTCTTTGTTTAACCAAAAAGCTTGCGGACAAATTCCAAATTTCAGATCTGTCATCCATGATGCTCCAATGTCTATGACACCAGCTGTTACTCCTGTCAGAAGACCAACAAGTAAGACACAAAGCCATCCTGACCAGGCATCATGAGCTCCTTTAATTAAATCCCAAATAGAATCATGCTTCTTTTTTAATATATATCGGTGGTGCATGCGATCCCTTGCAATGTCTCTTTGCCAATCGATTGTATGAAAATCATCATATTGTCCAATTCCAGGGATATCATCAGCATCTGGTGAAACTGTTTAGTTAATATAACTGTTATACTACTATAAAGTAGTATTTCACAGAAATTATAAATAATTTTAGATACTTACAATGTGATGAGGCATCATCAGGACTAATATCTCTGTCAAAATACTGACTATTATCTATTTGATGAGAAACAGGTTGCTGTTTTCCATCCATCATTTCGTCATCACTGCTTACACTAATAGTTCTACTTGTCGATCCACTCCTGATATTAGGATTATCAATGTTACTGTTTTCTATACCATTGGCCTTCTGAAAATATATGCTTATTTGTAAAAGTGAAAATAACAATATATAAATATATTTTTAATATTATAGCAATAATTTAGAAATGCATAGCTGGCATCACACATTTTTTTAATTTAAAAATTAAAACTTGCCTGATTACTTTCACTTAGTTGATTGGTACTTTGTAACAATAGTTTAAAACTTTAAAAACAAATGATAAACAAAAGTTGATGGATGAAAAAAAAAATAAAACAAAAACAATAATAAAATTAATCACTATGCATCAATTTGTAAATTATTTCAAGTATATTAAAAAAATTATTAAAAATATAAAAATTTTTACTTGAAATATTTTAGAAAGCAATGAATGAGAAATTGAAAGAAAAATATTAATCAAAAATATTGATATAATATTCAAATTTGAAAAATCTTCTCAAATATTTTTCTTTTTTAGAGGAAAAGGAAGGATATTAAGATGCCTACCTTGGCATCAACTGAGTTATAGGTTGTAAGCGAACTGGCATGTGATTTGTTGAATGAAGTTAGTGACGAAGTACCCTTTAGAGGAAACTTCTCCATGGCATCTTGATAATCTATTTTGCATACAAACATAAATACTTACTTTGCATTCATTTTTTCCTTACAGCTTTGAGATAACAGAAAAGAGGTTGAACATAAAATGAACAGAATTTTAAAAATAAAATATTAAACAATTGTTCTTTATGTGAAAAAAGTTTAACTTAAAAAAATAAAATAATTTTCTGCATGCTAACTAAATTCATACCTTATTGTAAATGTTGTGCACATGCTCAAATGTAATCTTACCTTTAACACTTGCAATACCAAGCGTGCGCAAGAACATTAGACTTGTATGGTTATGACAAACTGATAAAAGTTAAGTTTGGATAAAAGTTGTATATGACAATATTCAGCTTGGTTAATTGCAAAAACTTTAGAAAGGTTTGTATTTTTTATATAAGCAATAAGTATAATGATGAAGTTGAAAATTATAAATATAAATATAGATGTAGATAGATGTAAATGGATAGTACAACGTAATTGAATGGCCATTCAGGTGCAAACGCAATACATAAAATGATTATCTTTAAAGATATACTCAATTATCTCGATGACTCCATGATAAACTAAGAAAACATGCATGCATGTATCTACCACTAACATGATGATTTAAAATCAGTGTTTTCTCAAGTTTTTTATAAACTTTTGGAGTTAAGACCTTGAAAAGCAGACAGCGTTAAGATCAAGTGTTGCAATAAGGATACTTGTTACATGCACAATATTTTCCAGCTTGGCAAATCACAAGCGCAATAAAAAAAGAAGAAGCATCGGTGCACGCACGAGATCGAACGTTGCAAATTTCGGAGCAGCGATAATTCCGAAACGGAACCACAATCGACCAGCAGACAGATATTTTGCAATCGTGCGGATCCCTTACGGGCTATCATAATGCCGTGCGATTTGCATTATTTGCGCGAGCAGCGTACATCAATATGTCGCGCGTGACATTATTGTACACGAGCGTCGTTATCCCGCAGAGGGGGAGGAGCACAGCGCAATAACCAGTGTGTTTGCAGGTGGATTATACTCTATCGCTTACCATTGCTAGCTGGATGCCGAGCCTTGTGTATACGTATTGCGTCTAGTGCGCGATGCCGTTGAACATCGGTGGAAACGAGGGATCTGCTCTCTGTCCAGCAGCTGTTGCTCTCTCTCGCTCTCCGCTATACTGCAGACGCGTTGCGTGCACTTGGGAGAGAGAGGAGTCAAGCTCGGTTGGGCTCGTCAACGAGGCTGCCTGCCAACGTCGTCCATATCGGCAATACACTCCTAACCATTTGACAGCTGAGCAGGAACTGAAGAAGCATTGAGAGAGACTCTCTGAATTACTGTTGTTGAGGTACCCCCGCACACCCACACAAGCACACACCGTCGTCGTCGTCACTGCTGCTCTGCTGCGCGCGGCAGAGAAGAAAGGCTCCCACGCATCGAAGCGACGCCCCCCTACCTCCCATATTTTCGCTGTACCTCTTGCGCTTGATGTTTAGCTGCGCTGCAGGTCCGAACCTAACCCGCGCGCTTCGTTCGAGTTAAGCTGCGTTTGCCCTCCTGCCAGGTTGTATTTGTTGTTGTTCGTTGACTACTCTGCACTGAGAAACTTGCTGACCGAGAGTCAACAGCTGATGACAAAACAAACAGTCGTACACTACAGCCGATTGGCTGACTGGAAAACAAAACACTGCGAAGAAACGAGAATCGCAAGAGTCGCAAACAATATCTGATTCTTCCGTCATTTGTTTTTGTTTTTTAGTTATATTCCGAGTTGATGAGTTAGACAAGGGATTAGAAAAAAGGTGAATGATTGTTTTTTTTTTGTTTATAGCTGAATTTTGTTGAACGATCCCTTAAACTGTAAACTTGCAATAAATGCATTTTTTTTCACTTTTTAGATCGACAATGTCTGAAGACGAATGTGTACCAGTCAACAGCAAAAAGGGGCGTTGGACAGAAAGTGAAAAGAGTATGTTATTGCAAGGACTCAAGAAATATGGATCTCAAGACATTAAAAAGTTGAAGTACTTTGTGCCACACAAATCAGAAAAGTCAATTTTGCAGATGATTAGGAAATACAGAGCTATTGCTGAATTGGGAAAGAAGGAGGTAAACTCACCGCTTGATGTGTGGTTGAGGAGTGGGATTTTTGATGATGAAGATTTTTTGATATCAGAAGCATTACTTTTTATTTACTTGTTTGAAAATCATCCCTCAAAGGAAGAAACTGCTGGCTTTGATCTAAAGTAAGTAGTTGAAGGGTACTTTTGTATATTTAAATGTTGGAAAAAACTTATATTTTTTTTCTATTTATACAGAGAAATGTACAAATTTATGTATGAAGCTTCAAAAGGCCATTCACCAGAGATTCAATTGTCAAGTAGAACAGTAGATATGTTAAAGCAGTTAATAATGACTATTGACAATGAAATTTGGCCACTAAATGTATACAGCTCTGCCGATTGTCTGATTAATAAATTAAGTACTGTAGAATTAGAAAAAACTTATAAAAGAAGAAGAACAGACTGATATTATTAGATTTAATGTTGAATTTAAATTATGAATTATGTTTTATTTTCTTAGTAAAGTTTGTACAAAATACATCTCTTGTAAATATTAAACTGGTTTCTAAATAAAACTATAAAATGTAATGAATTTTTCTTACAAGTTCTTTATATAAAAAACATTGCACATTTTTATTTTGGCATAGGTGAATATAATACACACCTGTGTTGAAGTAAATCATGTAAATCATGATTATAATTATAAAAGAATTAGGGAAATGGACTACAACAGGCTTTAAATGATAGTAATAAAGTAACTGAAATTCTAAAGGAAATTTATGCAACAAAAGTGTCAGTGATTTTTGTAGAGAACATAAGAAGCATTTGGAATGTTGGCTATTTATAGTAAGATAAATTTTATTTACTTCAATTGACTAAAACAAATTAGCTACAAAAAGAATTAAAATTATAAAATGCTATGTAGGTAATTTAGGTAGTTAAAAATATTCAAATTTTTAAAAGTTTTTTTATAAAATAAACAATTTTTAACATAAAATTCCATTTGTGTTAATTATTTACAATTTTAAGATTGTGCATTGTTATTACACACATGAAATAATTATAAATGAGTAGATTCTAAAATTAACACAGTTTGTCTTTTTCCCCTTAATAGCATAGATTCTATAACAATAGTTATGATAAAAATAAACATTTAAATTACATTAGCACGTGACCATGAACTATGCCTGAAATAGTTCATTTTTTTATATGACATAATAACCACAATCATGCTTAATTTTTCTTTAGTTTTTCACAATAATTTTTATAAATAAATTCAATTTTTGTATAACTTCATTAAATCTTCACATATTTAACTGCATTTTAAAACTAATCTTTCAGTATTTCCCAGGCTTCATCCTCAAGCTTGGAATCCCAATTAGAATTAATTTTATTTGGTTCAAAATCAATTAAAGATTCCTCTTTTTTCTTCTCTTTTAATTTTTTTGTTGGTTTATTGTCAGGGACTTTTACTTTTGATTCAGAACTCGCATTCCATTCCCAGTTTACATCAGATGAATTTGGCGATGATGCACTTGATCTACTAATAAGTTGTACAGTTAGTATTATTTTTAATATGGTGTATTATAATAAAAAATATAAATATTACTTTTCATTTGGATTAGCTGACCAAGACTTTCCATCGGAATATTTTTTGAAGTCACCATCATTTTGGTATGAACTTGATGAGTCGTGATAATTTCCTTGTGAATTATAATAATTATCTTCTGCACTATTACTTCCACCAATATCTCCCCATCCACGTCGTCCTAAGTCGCTAACCTGTTGATAAAAAAAAAAAAAAAATAATAATAATTCAAGTTATTTATAAAGTACATATAAATAGATACAAAATCACATAAACAAATTATAATTTTCTATAAAGTACATTAAATAAAAAATGATATAAATCAAAACTACCTTAGTGGCTAAACTATTTACTTGGCTTCCTACTTCTTCCAAAAGAGTACCTTCACGAACCTTTAAATTATTAGAAAACGAAACAAAATAAAAATGTGCAAATCATAAAATAAGTAAATTAAATCATAAATAAATCATAAGCCAAAAATGAAAAGGAAAAGCCAAAACACACCTTTTCACCTACTGAAACTGAAATTTCTGATACCTTTTGTGTAGCAATTCCTCCATATTTAATAGCATTTTCTGTTGCTTTACTAGCTATTTTGGTTGCAGATGAAGAAAATAATGACCATCCCTAAAAATTATATTATAAACAGTTAAAAATTTTGTTAATTATTGTATTTTAATTGAATATTTAATTAACAATCCAATCTTACACTGGCAAGAGACGATAATGCTGTGTCAACAAACTCTTGAGATGAACTTTTAGGTAATGGAGTTGCTTGGTAGCCAAAACCACTGTACTTTCCACCTTGACTTGGTGGTAAGTTTCTTTAAAATAAAAAATAAGATTAAAACAAAATGTGTCAATGACTGCTATAGAAAAGATATATGAAAATAATTCCTACTCAGGGCGATTTGCATTCTCATTCTGTCTCCTTGCAAAAAAGTTTTCAGTTTGAGCTTTGAAATCTGGTGAATTGATGTTTTGATACGAAGAACCGGAATCATTTTGATATGAACTAGTGTAATCTTTTCTACTATCAACATAAGACGGAATAAAATCTTTAGCACTTGAAGTATTGGGGCTCCAAGATTCTCCATGTGCTAATGCATTTATCTGCAAAGAAAAATGTAAATTTTAGAAAAAATCAGTTTTTTGATGCAAAACATTATTGAGATAACTCAAGAATTACCTTATCTCTATACAGAGCAGCAGCTTTTGTATTGTACTTTTGGCTAATACTCATGGAATCATCCCAGTCAGGCTGGGCTTCAAAGAAAACTCGAGCATTCCTATTTCCCCCAGCCTTCATCTTCTCCAGCTCAATGTCTTTCCACTTGTCCATGGAAATAGAGCGTACAAATGACAAGTGAACTCCAAGGCCCCTGTGCTTGCCAGAGCACTCGAGGCATATCCAGATGCCATATGTGACAGAGACCCACTGGGGATTGTGAGCACCGCACTCGAAGCATTTCTGCAAGCAACAAATGAAATAAAGTAAAAACGAACTTCAGTGATCACAGCCAAGACGGTTGGCTCTCGTCTCGTCGGAGTTTCCGGAGCAGCCGCGGTACTCGCGATCAATCGGAGCAGCTGCGGAGCTAAGTGCACTCACGTTGTTCTCATCGTGGGGTTTTAATTCGCTGAGGACGCGCCGCGTCCTCGGACTGGCCATTGTTGGCACTCAGCTGCTCCTGCCGCGGGCTCGGCGACGCTTCCTGGGCTTCGGAGCAGCCAGTCGACGGGGGCGCGTATTGGCCGCGACTCCCAGGACGCGAGATGACGGCGAGTCGGCCCGCCGTCGGCTCGTAAGCTCGCTTTCGCGCTCCAGCTGGAAGCTCGATAAGGAGAGCAATAGTCGCTCACGGGTCCATATAGAAACAGATGGTAGTGCTGGATCGGCGACGTTGCTCCTCCGCTAGCGGGACAGCGGCTGCTGCTCCTCGCATACAACGCCTAATGCATATATGTATACGCCTCTATTATCTTAGGCTTGAGAGAGTATGTGGTAAATGGTTAATGGTAAATGTGCTGTACGCTGCTGCTGCTGCCACGCTGCACGCGAATCGCCGACCGCGACCGTGCGTGGAAACTGGAGAGAGAGAGAGAGAGAGAGAGATAGAGAGAGAGAAAGAGAGTGCGGTGTGCTTCTGGAAGAAGAGAAACTCGATTCGTGCGCGCGCGCGCGGGGTGCGCCCCTCCCTCACGCAGCGCAGCAGCACATCAGCCGGTCAACTTCGTTGGGCTTAGCCGAGGGAAAAATTGCCGAGTTCTTTTCTTGAAATTTAGATCGAGCCAGGCTCGTTTTAATTAGGCTAACGGGCGACATTCGATAAATGCGCTGTTAATTGTAGCTGTTATTATGGAGGACATAATATTGAAGCTTCTCGTTACCGACACTACGGTCATTCAGCAGGTTGGTTATGTTATTGGGCCCTGCTTTGCTAATCTTCCAACTGCAACACGTGTTTTTCTCTTACCTGCGATATATACATGTGCACATTGTGACGTGTACTTGAACTTCGATTTTTATTTTTAATAAACGATGTTTTACCTGATAATCGGAATAATACGAGAACGGATACTTCTTACGAACTATTTCGAGATGTATTGAAAAATTATTTGATTTTTTTTATCTGTTTTAATAACTTTGATTGAATAGTATTTGACCAATTGGAGTATTGATCATTTATTTAAATATATTTGATTGCATGATTTGAAAAATTTGGGAACTAACAATTTTTTGTATTATTGCTTAATTAATCTAGAAATGTTTTCTCTTTGTGATTAAAAAAAATGAGAATACTGTCAGCTGGACAATGATCAAATATTTAAAAATTACAATATCTTGTATGTGCTTTTTATAAAGATTAACAAAGTTTCTTTATAAAAAATTTCAGGCTACTGCGCAACTTCGTGAAGCTTTCAAAAATCCTGAAAGTACTAAGCAGTTGTGTCAGCTTATTGTTTCCTCGGTTAATCCACAGGTACATCTATAATTGTTACACATTTTTGACACTTTACTATATTGCTCAATATTTAATTAGGTAAGACAATATGCTGCTGTGTTATTAAGAAAACGTTATACAAAAGCTGCACATTGGGCACTGTTAGATGAAAATACAAGAACAGAATTCAAAGCAATTTTATTGCAGGTAATAAACTGATATTTTTATTAAAATAAGAACAAAATAGTTGATAATTTTATTTTCAATAGGCTCTCATTCATGAAAGTGAAAAACTTGTTAAAAATGTTATTGCTCAATTGATTGGAGTCATAGTAAAGCATGAATTGCCACAAAATAAATGGCCAGAAATCTTCCAATTTATTCAACACCTTTTAGCTAATGGAAACATGGCAGATCAAGAGGTATAACTTTTTACCTACTGAAGTAATTAAATTTATAGTATACATTATAAAATAATTTATATTATTTCAGTTGGGCATGTACACTTTGTCAATAATGACTGAAATAGCACCTGATGCTTATTTGCCCCATGCTCAAACAATAATGGGAATGTTAAATGACACACTGAATAAATTTACAAATCTAGCTAATCCAATATCATGTTACATTCTAGAAACAATGCTTCATTTAGTTCCACTGATAGAAGGAAACCAAACAGTAAGCTCATTTTTAGTTCAATTTTATAAATTTAATTCATATTAAATTTTTTAAATAATGAATTGAGAAAATTTATGTGTCAATAGATGGTTAATGCTTACCATCAAATGATGCCACGCATTATGCAAATAATTCAAGCCTTAATTACAGTAAATCAAGAAAAAGCTGTTAAAGGTTTTGAATTATTGGATGAATTGTGTGAGAGTGCTGCCACAGTCATTTCACCACATGTCAAAAGTTTAGTAGAAATGTGCCTGGCAATTGCAAATGACAAATCATTAGATGATGACCTCAGAACAAAAGCAGTTACATTTGTAGGCTGGCTTGCTAAAATTAGAAAAAAAGCCATTGTCAAACACAAACTGGTAGAATCAATAGTAGGTAGGTAAAAATTTTAAACTTGAGAATATGTCTGTGTGTGTGCATATTCCTATAAATATTTTAGCAGAATAATTATAAATATCTAAAGATGTAATTACATTTTCCAGATACATTATTTTTACAAATGTGCTCAAAACCAGATGAGGATGATCTAGAGGTATATTTTACCGGGGAGCTTGACAATACTCCAATTACCAGTGCTACCCAAACACTGGATTTATTAGCGTTACATTTGCCTCCGGAAAAATTGGTGCCATATTTGGTAACTATAGAATGAAAATTATTAAAAACTAATTAATTCGTACGTAAAACAATTGAATAACAAAAAATTATTGTCGCAGCTGAAACACATTGAGCCTGGTTTGGAAAGTAACGACCCTTACGTGAAGAAAGCCTCGTACCTATCGTTGGCCGTACTGGCCGAGGGCTGCTCCGAATACATCCGCAGCAAGTACCTCGAGAGCTTTTTGCGCTGCATTTGCCAAGGCATAACCGATCCAGCCGCGGTCGTTCGCAATTCGGCCCTGTTCGCTCTCGGACAGTTCTCCGAGCATCTACAACCGGAAATCAGCCGCTACGCAGACGAGCTGCTACCAGTGCTCTTCCAAAACCTCAGTCAGATCTGCGCACTGATTCGCCATGAGAAGAAGGACGTGCCTTCGGCTGACCGGATGTTCTACGCGCTCGAGATCTTCGCCGAGAATCTCAACGAGGGCTTGCTCCCCTACCTGCCCACACTCATGAATATCCTCTTTGAAATACTCGGGGACGCCAACAGTCCGGCCCACGTGTGCGAGCTTGCTTTGAGTGCGATCGGCGCTGCGGCGAATGCCAGCAAAGAGAATATGCTGCCGTACTTTGAAAAAATCATCGGTATACTTGAGCGTTATTTGCTTGTCGACAGCACCCAGCAGCAGCAGGCCGATGATGAGAATAAAAGTAGTTTGCAAGTCCAAGCAGTTGGTAAGACATTTTTAATTGTACCATTTCGTTATCCCTTGCCTATAAATTTCTCAGTTGATAATTTGATTTTTAATTATTCATCACAGATACTCTTGGCGTCTTAGCTAGAACAATTGGCGAGCAAAATTTTGCTCCCTTGGCTATGAAATCTCTCGAACTAGGTATGAATTTATTAAAGGGATCGGATGATCCTGATTTGAAGAAATCGGTTTACGGCCTCTTAGCTTCCATAAGTATTGTGGTGAAAAAGGATATGTCTATTGTTCTGCCGGAAGTCATTGAATATTTAATAACCAGTGTCCAAAGTTCCGAAGGAATAGTCGTAATTATCAATTTACTTTCTTCAATTTTTAAATATTTATGTTAAATTAGATAACGTCGTTGCTAAAATAATACTTTCAATTTTAGACACGCTATAAAGATGAGGGAGACTCTCAATATTTAGTTTATGATGATTTAAGTGGAAGTGAAAAAGATGAAGAAGACATAGAGAACACCGATAACGAAAATGATGACGATGATGATGAAGATGTAGCGGGCTACAGTGTTGAGAATGCTTATGTCGAGGAAAAGGAAGAGGCTGTCTTGGCGCTTAGAGAATTAGCGGAACATACTAAGTACGTTTGTTGCATAAGTGTTTTAATATTTTTACATTATTTTTATTTTAATTATCTTTGCAGGGAAGCCTTTTTACCGTACCTCGAAAGATCGTTTAAAGAAGTTTTCAAACTTATTAATTATCCGCAACCGGATATACGAAGAGCCTCTATAGATGCGCTGGCACAATTTTGCGTGAATTTTTCTAAAATTGAAACGCCAGAGGGCAAAGCGGCCACTCAACAAACTCTCTCGGTCCTAATACCAAAGTTATCCGAAGTGATAAGACTTGACGAAGAGCGAAGTGTAGTGATGCAAGCGCTAGATGCTTATACAGAGTTATTGGAGCAACTTAAGTCAGATGTCCTCGTCAATTCAGGCCACAAAGAAGCTATAATGAATTGCATCGCAGATGTAATGCTAGGTGGAGATCGCAAATTCATATTTGACAATTGTACCTATTTAATTTAATGCAACTATTTATCAGATTGATCTTACTTTTAGGTCGGACTGCGTGTCAAGATGACGAGGAAGGCGCTGGCGAAGACGTTGACGAAGGGGAAGCTGAACACGATGAACTATTGTTCGAGTGCGCAGGCGAAGCTTTAACAAATTTAGGGAAAAGCATCTCACCAGAAGACTTTTCAATATATCTTAAAATAATATTCCCCATACTTATTAGACGAATGGTCAGTAGTGATTCATTTTAAGTTTTTACATCAACATTAAAAATCATATAAATTGTCATAATCTTGTTTCCATTTACAGAGGCACAATAATACCGATGCCCAAAGATCATTCAGCATTGGTACTATTTTAGAATGCTTCCCATCACTGCAAGATCAAGTTCGATTATTTGCACTTGAATTACTCCCGATTTTCATCAAGCTTACAAATGATTCCTGCGATGAAGTTCGTAGCAACGCAATCTTCGGTCTAGGAGAATTAGCATTTTATGGAAAGGAGCTCGTATATCCGTATCCTTTTTTATAAATTTTTTATGGCTAATCAAACATTTTGAATTATAAATACAATAATATAATTTGACAAATATTCTTGCTACATTATTAATACAATAACAGTCATTATTTTGAAATTCTGCAAATTCTTTCAAATGCGATTGCTAAGGAGACAAATGCAGGAGCTCGCGATAACATTATTGGTGCTATAGCTCGACTTATAATAACGAATTATTCAATTATACCGTTGGAGCAAGTTTTTCCTGTTTTTATAAGTCATTTGCCACTGAAAGATGATTTAGAAGAAAATAAAACAGTTTACAAATCTGTACTTGTTCTCTACAGAAATGGTCACGAAATTATTAAGTCTCATTTGAATACATTACTTCAAATAACAATTGAAATACTAGGCAACGAAAATACAGACGATGGTAAGATTTTTTCTATGAAAATGATCTTTTTAGAAAGATAATTTGAAATTGTTTTTAAACAGACTAACCTTTTAATTCTATATTTCAGAAACTAAAACTATTATTACCGAATTTATGAAGCTAGTTCAGACCGATTTTCCAGACAAATGGACATTATTTTACGCAAATCTTTCCCCAGAAGGATCATTACTATTACAAAAGTTATTTGTGTAAATACCTTTGATAAAAATTTTTATATGCAAATTATAAATGTTTATTTAAATACAGAAAAGTTTAGTAAAACAGTGTTGAATAAAAAATATTATACTGAAGTCCTTTCTTCAATTATTTTACCACAATCACAGCAGTACGATCGAACGTTAAAGTATTTTCAATAAAATAAAAGAAGGAACAAAAAAATTAATTGGATTATGATAGAATTAAGCATTGATTTACGTAGAGCCTATAGCAAAGCCCATTAAGGAAGCACACCTACACATGTACACAGAAACGGATGCGGGATAGTACTTAACAAAAAATATATACTGGTAAATCTAATCTGCGTCAGCTGATGATATCACTTACTCGCGTTATCGCGAGAGCGGCTACATTGTGATAAACTGATAGTCAATATTCTCTCGTAAAACTTGCCGACCGACAGTCTATTAGCCGATTCTCACATTCTCAATTGTTTTTATTGACGTTGCTAATTCGATTTATCAGTGAAAGTAAAAAGTAAAAAAAAAGAACCGAGCAAAACGCGCGCGTTTGGCCGAACAATCGGGCGGTTTGCACAAAGCGATATAACACGTAAGTTTGTGCTCCGTACACGTATACACATTTTCGAGCTTTTCAATTTAAAATATAGTATCGATAAAAGTTAATTTAGCTATTTACAAATTGTTATTAAATGCCAAATCATTCCAGATGCAGATTAAAACGTTTAATCGCGAGAGAATGTGAAAAATGCCGTTGAAAGCTGATTATCGTGATAATATAGAGTCCACGCGATAGTTTTTTAAGTTAATTTTGTCGCGATTTCCTGCACAAACACACAGACGATATGTTTACGACGAAATGGAAATACTTGGAAACGGCGAGCGCGAAAGAATCGTTATTTTTCTAAAATCCAGCAAAAACAATACGTCAATTTATCGACGTAATTAAAAGCAAGAGAGAGGGAGAGTGAGAATCTTATCGTGCGCAAGTAAAATGTTTGTTCTCTTGGATGAATGGTAAGTGAAAAATTAGTATATTATACATGTCCGGTGTAAAAAAACCTTATATTCCGCCGTGAGTAATTAATAACGAGAAAATATAAGCGTAAAAAATTTTTCCTCCAGGTCCCTAGGTACAGATATAATTTAATTGTATTTTTATCAGACAATATACATACGTATCTCGCTCGAAAAAAATGGACGTTGAGCTGGTAGCCCGAAGCTCTTTATCCTCGCTACAGAAAATAGCCGACGATACGTTTATAGTATCGTCCAACAATCTTGAAGACTGGACATGGTCGAATTTGAGGGTACATTGACATTTTTAAAACATTTTTCCTCCCTAACGCAAAATTGCTCAATGCTCTTTATTTTGTTGCGCGACAGAAACAATTTCAGTACAAAAACCTGGAAAAGCTCTACTTGATCTACCGGCGAAAACTGGAAAATGGCTACATGTCCCTATTCGTCATCCTCCAGCTGCTCCTTGGCGTTGTTTACATTATTATTTTGATCTCAATGGTAAGTCGAAAAAATGAAAAACAAAAAGGAAACAACGATATGACGTCATTTGTTTTTACAGGTAGAATATAAAGAAGTGCTATTCGATCTAATGGTGCGCGGCATATTCTACCTGCCGGTTGGCTTCCTAACGATCGCACTCTCCTGCCGCTCCGAGTTAATAGTGAAAAAGGCATATTTGCCGGTCTCCTACTCCTGCCTGATCATCGCGCTCCTGGTCATCGGCGATTTGTTTCTCGCCGTGTTTTACACGATCCACAACGACGACGAGAGCTTGTCGTTCAGGTAACGCAATCTTTTTCACTTTCTCGCGCAATAATACGTCTATATCTCGATCTTTTTTTTTTTTACCGAGTCGTTGTTTCTTTTTATTGTCAGTAAGATTTATCAAATTGTAGGCCAACCCAAGCGACTTACATACTTATTGTCTGCTACATATTTCTACCTCTAGAGAGTAACATTCATGCTTTCATTCTTGGTGTTACGGTCTCGCTTTGTTATCTTAATGGCCTCTTGCTCATTACCTACAGAAACGATCCTGATTACGGCATGAAGGCAAGTACAACTGTTGTAATAAACTATCTGTTTCGTTTTTTATTTTCATTTTTATTCATTTCTGTTTAGAGATGAAACATTCCGATGATTTTTGTTTTTAATATCGAGCATTATCAGATGATTACAGATATCATATACCACATCTGCATTCACTGTTTGGGCCTCTATTTCCGTTTCATGAACGAAATAATGGTGCGAAAGTCATTTCTCGATCGTCGAAAGTACGTCGAGTCGACTCTCCGGCTGAATTACGAAAAGGATCAAGAGGTGCGCTGAGAGAAACGCAATTTTCGCGCAGGTACATTCGAAAACGTCGGCTTTTAACATTCTTTTCCATTTTGACATTCAGGAGCAACTAACGCGAAGCATACTGCCGACGCACATAGCGACGAAAATAAAGCAAAACTTTCGCGACATCTGCAAATTCATGGAGGAGCACAAGAAGCCGACGTTCGACGAGAGAAGATCCTCCTCCCTGACGTCCGCCTCGTCCTCCTTATCAAAGTAAACGCCACAGGCTACGTAAATATTTCAAAATGCACACAAATGAAAATGCTCAAAATTCGAATTTAAATCATAGAGACTTGTACATCGAAATCCACGAGAACGTGAGCATACTTTACGCGGACGTCGTGAACTTCTCGGGCTTGACGATCACGCTGCCGGTTAAGAAGCTCGTGGAGACGCTCAACGATCTCTTCGGCAGCTTCGACGAGGCGTCCGAGCGGCACAACGTCCTCAGAATCAAGTTCCTCGGCGACTGTTATTACTGCGTCAGCGGCGTGCCCCTGCCGAATCCCCAGCATGCCAAGAGCTGCGTCGATCTTGGTATATATACCATGGAATAATTTAGGCTTCTTTTTTCATTTTTTCGTTTCGACCAATCGTTCGATTTTACTCAGGCCTCGACATGATCAGTATAATCAACGGGGTTAACTCGAGGGTGAAGCAGGAGTGCGGCGTCGACGTTAACATGAGAATCGGCGTGCACTCGGGTAAAATCATATCCGGCATTCTCGGCATCAACAAGTGGCAGTTCGACGTTTGGTCGCGCGACGTCATCATCGCCAACAAGATGGAGCAGACCGGCGAGGCCGGCAAAGTTCACGTCACCCAGCAGACCCTCGAGCTTCTGAATCTTGACTCGTACCACTGCCAGCCGGTCGACGCTCTTACCGATCCCATATTACGCAAGTACGGTGTGTCCCACAGCTACCTCATCACGTCCAAGACACCGGATACCCCGATTTCGCTGGTAAACGTTTTATCCTGATCGCGTTTATTGTCGTAAGTCGAATTGTACCTTACGTTCTTTTTATTTTTTTTTATTTCAATCACAGGGCGCGGAGCTGAAATTAATGTTCTCAAAAGCCGGTAACACTGCGTCAGTTATCGAGCACAGGTCTTACTCGATTAAACAGTGCGTATTAAAAGGATAAACGAAAGTAATTCACGGTGTACTTGCAAAAAATATGTTTTTTTTTAATTTTTGCAGCAATCACTGCGACGCGCACGCTTACAGCTATCGAAAGAGAACGCACTTTATGAACTCGTGCCTACGGGATTATCAGCTGATGCTCCGAGCAGCCGACGTTGAAATGGAGAAGGCTATTCAGCAGATGCCCCTGAGCAAATGGGAGTAAGTAATAAAAAATGCTTGTGTACTAGTTACTCAGGTTTATCTTTCGATTTTCCTCATTTGCACGTTCGCAAAATTTCCAGGCAGTGGTGCAAATGGAAAAATATAAACCCTATATTTTTGACCTTTTCGCAAATCAGCTGGGAAATACCGTACCTGAGAGAACCCGATCCGCTCTTCAAATTTTACGTAGCCTGCGCAGGTGTCGTCTTGATATTCGTCGGTTTCATTCTCTTGATACCGATCGCCAATTCCAAAAATCGCAGGTACGTTTATTCTCGAGCGACCATTAAATTTTCATCGAACATTCTCCCTATTCGTTTTAAATTCATATATTTAAATAAACGTATGATTTAGCTGTCAATCGGTCCTGGTGACCGTAGTAAGTTACGTGGTAGCTATAGTATTTATCGTCGTGCTGATACCGATCACGTGGACGCAATTTTTGTGGTGTCGCTACAAAAATTTGTACGAGGAGAGCGAAAATGACATTGAACAGAGACCTAGCAATCCGATTCTCAACTTCTTGTATCGATCTAGTGTTAAGGTACGTATTTAAGGCGCTGGGAGAATTAAAATTTTCTTTTTTTTTTCTTTATAACGATATTCCTTTGCAACAGGTAGTTTGGAGCGAAACTTTGCGAATAGCTCTCTATTTTGTAATTACGGCAATGGTTGCCATGACTGCTGTGTTTAATTTGTTGGTGAGAATTTGGTATTTTTATTATTATTTGGTAATATTTTGGTAAAATGGTTTTTAATTTTTTTTTCAATTGCAGTTAGAATGTGATAATTTTTCAAAGAGGAGTAACGATACGTCGGGCATAGAAAAAACCCAAATAGTAGTGAACTCGTCGTGTATAACTACTCCATGGGTACGATTATTTACTAATTTTTGAAACAAAAAGAAATGTTTAAAAAAAATCTTTTTACTAACACTTGTTTCATTGCAGCAATTGACGGAAACTTGCGTTTTAGCCATTTTCACAACATTTTTATTTCTAAGGATTCATTACTTTTTAAAATTCTGCGCTGGAATGTCGATAGCAACATTTTACGCGTGGACAGTTTGGGATTTTCGTGATATTCTGTTCGAGGTAAAGTTTTTCAAAAGAACATTAATTTGATCGAACGATTATTCGTAACAAAATCAACTTTATTTTTTAGACAAATGGCGAAACGTGGAATCCATACTTTGGAAAGCGTCTTCCACACGTGTTGACAGTTTCATACTTAGCCTTGTGTTTGCATTTGATCGATCGCCAGGTAAGTTGAGTTTTTATTTAATTTTGAGCCCAGTTAAAAATAAAAGGAA
The DNA here is from genome assembly GCA_030522585.1 of Anagyrus pseudococci. Lineage (NCBI taxonomy): Eukaryota > Metazoa > Arthropoda > Insecta > Hymenoptera > Encyrtidae > Anagyrus > Anagyrus pseudococci. Next base: position 40,215 of record JAPYYQ010000450.1, read on the forward strand.
AAATATTTTCAGGCAGAATATCTCAATAGGCTTGATTACTTGTGGAAGCGACAATTGACGAAAGAGCAAGACGAAGCTTTTCACACGAGAAACGCTAATAAATTACTTTTGCGAAACATCCTTCCCGAGCACGTTGGCAAGTTTCAATTATCCCTGATAAACATTCGATCCATTTGATTTGCAATTTAGTTAATCGATAATGGTGGGCTTTGTGCATTTTTAGCTGATTTTTATTTGAACATGGACAGGACCGAGGAAAATACTTTGTATCACGAGGCTCACAAGTACGTGGCCGTTATGTTCGCGACTTTGACAGACTTGTGGATTGACGAGAGCAACATCCTGATCGACTTCAACGAAATAATTTGTCAGTTTGACAGATTGCTCTTTGAACAGGATTACATGTGCAGGATAGAAAAGATCAAACTCGCAGGTTTGCCGACTAATGTTTATATTAACAAAAAAAAAAAAAATTATGTCAGATTTTAGAAAATCGTATATTTTATTACAGGAACTACTTACATGGCAGCCTGCGGCTTGGAAACGTCGAAATTCAATTGTTCACACGGCAATAGTAGCTCGTGGGAATTGGAGTCCAATTACAACGTCGTCCAGGTGATGGTACAATTTGCCGCTGCAATGATGGCTACTCTCGAGAAGATGAAAGCTAAATTGAGAAACTCTTACAAGTTAGTGTTTAACATAATTTTTATAGAAAAGTAAGACGAATCGAAATAATTGATATTCTGGGGGACTAGATTGAGAATTGGAATATCGCACGGAGAGGTGACGGCCGGCGTGGTTGGCGCTCAAAAGCCATTGTACGATATATGGGGCGACGCTGTTAATATGGCCTCGAGAATGGACACCACCGGGGAACCCGGGAAAATACAGGTATTAATCATCGGGAGTCTCTAAAGCCATTTTGGTACAATGACAATTTTGATTGTTCAGGTGACGAAGGAAACGGCTCAAATATTGGAGAAGGAGGGTATTCGATGTAACCTGCGAGGAGAGACCTGGGTTAAACCTAAAGGCTACGTAACGACCTATTACGTCGGTCTAAATCACAAGATCGAGCTGGAAAAAATTCCAAGCGACGAATTCTCGAGTTTATGAAGGATTTCGTAAATCTTCGAATTAAGGGTTTTTTAAATGACATTGGATTTTAATATGATTTCGACACTTGACTTCAGCAAAAACGTACTTTATTATGAGTAAATACATTGAGAAAGGGATTTATACCAATTTACAAAACTAATACATGGTTTTACACTATATATTTGTTTGCGAAAAAACCCTTACTTTAGCTGGGCACAAATTTGTTTTATATAATATATATATAAATATAATTTTATATATATAAATTTTTAATAACAAATAAACATGCATCAATGCAAACAAAGCGAATTTTTAAATATTACCTTTTTTCCAATACCACTAAATTAAGCAATTAACGATTAATTAAATATTTAGATTGCTCTAGCGACGAATCAATTGAATCTAAGATTGGTTCTTCGGTGCATACTTTTTCGTATATTCTAATTTTATTAATAATTCACGTACGTTAACAGAAAATAAAATCGATCTACCTTACGGTAACATTTATAAAGATAGTAAAATAACAATTGTTATGTATATACTAAACTGAATAAATAAATAAATAAAAATTTACGTATACAATATATAGAAAATTTAAAAAGCACCTTGGAAAAATACAGCAAGACAAAAAAAGAATGCGAATTTGTTCGAAAAAGAACGTATTACCATAGCGGAGAATGATAGAACTTTAAATCTAAATGACCGCCGCTAGTTTGATGACTGCTCGAGGCGTCGTCTTGCGAGCACTTGGAAGCAGAAGTGCACGCGTCGTCGTTATTTAGGTTCTCGTTGAAATACTGGTCGCTCGAGTCTGGCAATGCAGCTGCATTATCGTCGATCATCTCCGGTGCATCGACAAATTCCGAAGTCACTTCCGGCTGAGTTTCAAGGGAGGAAATGCTCTCGGCACCACCGACTTCGTCCTCGATGTTTTTACTCTCGTCCGCAACTTCGTCGGCTATTTCCTTTTCCGGCGTCGGTTCCCTGTAGAGGCTCAAACTGTCTGGTCGCACTAGACTTGCCGATCTCCTTGACCTGGCCGATCTAAAGGGATTTTGGGAAAAATATTCGTCAGACTGTCTACGGTGAAACGAGGGTAATTAAAAAAAAATGTGCAAGGTATAACGTGCGTGTTTCTGTATATGCACACGTTTAGTGTATAGTCACTTGTTGTCGTGGAATACAATCAGGTAACTCGTGTATGCCTTACGTACAGCTAACTTATAATTTTGTCGTTCTATATATTAATCTAATTTTTTAGTTAGATAAAAAATACACGTAACTCTTAAGCTCTTTACTTACCCTAAAGTAATAAGAATCTCCATCGACAAAGTTTTTATATTTATAAAATTTATACTTATAGAGAAACGTTTTGATTTTTCTTCTTCGAAATTTTGACTTTTTTTCAAATATTTGGTTTAAGAATTAAGAAAACTGCACATTTGATAGACGCTCATAAAAAGTCTATGTAAATATCAAGAAATCGTTTTTAAAAGGTCACAATAAAAAAAGCATGGGTCTATGAGTAAAAATAAGTACTTTAAAAGCATAATGAAATTTAATGAGTCAAATATTTATACAATGCATGTTGAAATATAAATAAATAAATACTTGAATAAATATATAAGTAAATAAATACAAAATTATTTTATAAATTAATCATTCAATTGTACAATTAAAAGGTATCTTTACATCTGGACTTCAAGAAAAAAATTAACAAAATATTATGTTAATAATTTTGTTCGAGCAGATTCTAGCAAATACGTGTAAATAAACGTGGAATGGTTTTGACAACATGAATTTTAAATTTTGGTGATATTACAAAAAAAATTATTTTTTGTATTACATTCGTGAATACACAAACATAACAAGTCTAGATGTAAAAACTATAAATCATACACGTAAAACTAATAACAAAGCAGCTGCCAGTACGGTATTTAAATAATATAACAAAAATATTACGAACATAAAAATTGCCACAAATGTTGAAAATTAATTTTCATAAAAAACATCTTTACTTTAGCTACGTAATGCGGGTGAAAGTTGATAAAGAATATAATAGAGAAATAAGAAAGTTAATTCGTAGCCTGATAATTATAAATATTTTTTTACGCTTTTGTTTTTTTTTTATCGGAAATTAAATAATAATTAGTTCTTGTTTTTTGAACAAGAAATAAATAAAAATACAAAACCTTTATATAAAAGTTATATTTTATAAAATAAAATTTCTTAAAAATCACAACTTCGGAATCTGCACCAGTCTATAAATAATCTTTACATAATTTGACATAACTGAATAGTGCATAAACGAAATTGTTGAAAAATTAATTCAGTCAACAGGACATGCTTCACACATAGTAAAGTAAATAAAGCAATATTCACTTTTCACTTAAACAATATTTCACATTCTCATTTAGAACAAATTATTGGTTTTATTATGACTAAATGAATTTAATAATTGCTTTAAAGACTATATAGTACTGATGGAAAATGGTGACATCAAATGATTTGCAAAATGTTTGTAACAACAAGACTTCACATTTTATTGCACCTAAAAAATGAAACAAAAATTACTAGCAACTTACATACATGCAGATAAACAATATGCACAATAGCAGAACCACTGATAATCTTTCATTATCTTTATAGATTGCAGCTTAATTAAAATTGACATAAATAAATAATTATTATTGATAATTTATCAAACAACAAATATGTAAGATAGAATAAATATATTACTATTTTACACTCATGCAAATGTAATAGCAAAGTAACATTTCTTTTATTCAATATAAATAGATTTCTTAAGATGAAAAAGATATGATTCAACTAAATACTTAAAAAATTTTAATCTTACAGTACAACAACGTTGATTTTGCAAAAAATAATCATATTAATTTTAGGTAATTTCAAAAATTTGCAGTTTTTGTGCAAAAATTTATTGAATGCTTATTTTATTTACAGTTTCCCTTAATAAAAGTCAAATGCACTTAACATATGTACAAATTTAATGCTATATGTCTATTTTTGGTTTTTACTAGAAAATATTTTACATACCTTGGATAATCTGTTGTTCCCATTGCAGCAGTATCATGTATTATCTGAAATAAATATAATTATAAAAAAAATTAATAACAGTCTAGGCAAAATAAAACTTCAATTATAAATTTATTTCATTTCTACGTATTTTTTACTTACACTAGCCATAGAACATGGTGGTCTTGAGGCAGCATATCGGCCATAAGCACTCCTTGTGACTGGTGATCCACTAATAGAACCACTTATGCTAAATTAAATGAGTGTTAGAAATGAATCGTTATGAAATTAAAAAGCTCCATTGTATCCATATAAGAACATTTGATTATACCTTGAATCTCTAACAGATTGAGCATTATTATTATTAGATTGAATCTTGTCATCATTACATTTTTGATTTTGTGAGTTAGAGCTAGAATATCTATTATTACTTTGGGAGTCTTTGGCTTCTGAAAAAATTATACCATAAATAAGTAAAGAAAAGATAAGTTTGAAGAGTATTGAACAAAAACATCAATTTCAAAGCATGTAGATTCAAGATTAATATTCATTTTAAAACTTTTTTATGAAGATAGCTTCCAAACCAGATTATTTTTTGTGTAATTCAACATGCATGAGTTAAGCAAGCAAATTAATTAATATTTAGGCATGAAGTTGTTAAATGGCTAGATTAGTTACCATCATCAAAAAAACCTTTGAATACAACAAATTTATTATTTTGAGGTATTATCGATGTTAATCCATAGTTTCTTTTTAGGAATGCTAAAAATTTATCTGAGGGACGGTCTATAGCTAGTTTAATTGGTTTTAAATTTTCTTCCTAAAAACATAAAAGAAAATTTTTTTTATAGATACTTTAAAGACATTTATTTTAAAAAGTGTTAATATTAAAATTTTTCAAAATATTTTTTTTTAAATTTGCTTGATTCACAAAATAACACTTACAGCAAGCATGTGTTCATAAAGTTCACTACCTAAGCCTTTTCGCTGTTGAGATTCATGAATATAAAAATCTAAAATACAACGAGGCTTTAATTGATAATGATAGCCATTGTCATCAAACATAAATAATGATTTTGAGCCTGTTTTTAATAGGCCAAGAACACTGCCAAGACCTCTGTGAATAATGATTGTTAACATTGTAAATTACAATTAAAATATCTGTGTGTATAATTATTAGAAGAAAAGTACTTACTTGTTTGCTTGATTATCAACCATAAGATAAATAATATGGTCTGTATCACGAAGCTTTACAGCACTAGTTATAGTTCTATTAAGACCTTGAGCCTTAGCAGAAGCTTCCCCAATATCATCTAATATTCTAGTCAGCAATCGCTGACATTCGCTAAAAATACAAATTTTATTTTATGAATCAAGAATCAATTAAAAAGGTTATAAAGTAACCTTAAACAATATTTACAAAATTGTTTTACTTACTTGTATTCTCTACGATCACCTCTAAACCCTTCTGGTAAAAGGGTATGTGTGATCTTATTAATTCTTTTTGGTAAAAGATTATTAACATTGAATCTGAATTCCATCACTCTTGTCTATCAAGTACAGCCAACAAATAAACTATTGGGTCAAATTCTTAAGATGTTTACTTTTTTAATACTAAAATCAAAAATATATGGATTATTAAGTCATAATTGTTTTTATGGATAGTATATACAATTATTTTTATGGCATTAGCACTTTTCAATGATTAAAAGCTCAAATCATGAAAATGACTTGTACTGTGTCTAATAAATGTGTATTTTCATTTTAAATATAGGTTATACATTAGTAGTATTATTTGTTGATAGACAAAACGTTTGTGGTAATTTATAATCTTGCATGGGAAACTGCATAAAGCCCTTGTTAAACGGTAAAAAACGTAAATAATTTAGCGTTTCACTTGAATTTTTCGGATGAATTTAATGTTGCTCTACTTTGAATTTAATCACTGACAATTTACAGAGTCACCATCACCAAACAAGTAGTTCAGTGTCTAACTGTAGTCTGCTGTCTAGCTGTAGCAGAAACTCAGAGACGGCGAAATGCAATAAAGCCAAAAACGAAATAAAAATTGTAAATAAAAAGAAAAATAATAAAATAAATCGTAGAAGAGAGAATCGAAAGATTAAAGGACATATAATTTAAGGACACACACCGACCGGGTTTCCTAGTTTTCCATCAAGGTAAGCGCGTTCATCGGGAGCAGAGAGAGCCACAACAGTCGACGCCGCTATAGCGTTTCTTCCTTGACGTCTAGTTAATTCGCCTCGAAAAAGGCGTGTACTCTCGGGTGTGCTGCCCAGCCCTTTGCGGCAACGTCAGAATAAGGTCGGCGTGCGACTGTGTGTCCGCCTAGTACTGAACAACTACGACGTGTTCGGTCTTCGGTGTAGACCCTGGAGGGCTGGGCTATATAGCTATACACACACACACACGGTCTGCTGCACGAGAGCGGCGGCACAGCGAAGAATAACGACGCGCGAGAGGAAAAAAAGGATTGGGGAAAGCGGCCGATAAAAGAAGTGAGTGTGAGCAAGAGAGAGGGAGCGGGCGGTGTACTGCACGCTTGGCTGGAGGAGCAGAACGCGAGAGAGACGTGAAAGCCCGCCGTGGCGCCGTGCGCGCGCTCACCGACTCTACCTGACGACTGCGCGCTTTAATACACCACCCGCGATTCTCTCCGTTTCCGCGGCTGCTCGCTTTTTACTGTTGTATTGTAGTAGTAGGTCGAGGTGTATATACGTATAGGTGCTTGGCCGAGCAGCGGGTGAGTCATGCTAATGTATATAAGCCCAGGTTCAAACGCGCCGGTAGATGCTTATTTTTCAGGTTTGGAATGCATAAATTTTATCGGTTATTTGCGCTGGAATAACATATTCGAACGATTTGAATAATCGTGCAGACTACGTAGAAGCTTTATTACGCTATATGTTTTACTACATCAATTTATGTTAGGTGAGTCTACTAATTTTGCCGAACTTAACGTTGGCTGGTTTTTAATCAAGCGTACATGGTCCTCAGAAGCATTATAAATGAGTAAACGCTTTTCATAGTGGCACTGAAGAACTGCAGGTTCAATAATCCGAAGGTGCTGATAGAGAGTCTTAAAGGCTTCTGTGCGCGTAATATCACCAAAGCCATGTCTTTCAAGTTTTCGCTCCAACCGAATTTTACGCTGTTCAGCATCAAGTTACTGTGGACAACAGCTTCGGCAATGTCGCCGCTGACGATCGTGAGGAACTCCCCTACGAGGCAGGATGCCAACATCATGCAGACTGACATTATTGCTACCCAAATCATTTTTTTAAAAACTATGGAATTTTCAGTCTGAAAAGTAGAAAAATTCGAGATTAATTTCAAGCGCACCGAATAAATTATGGAAAATATTTGAAATTAAAATATAAAGGTGGAAAATACACGTGCCGTTAGGATAGAAAAGCTAGATAGGCACACGACGAAGTAGAAGATGCAGTGTTGAGCGAAAAAGACGCCGGACATTATTGGGCAGGCCAAGTTTCCGTACTTCATTATTACCACGTGTCGTCTCAAAAACGCCATGAGCATCTTTTTAGTCAGTCCTTGGCCAGGATCTCGTCTCATTAGTAGCTTTAATAATTGAAGCTCCTTGCACATCTCACATATGAAGCTCACGAAAAACACGTCGCAGGCAGCCATGTTGCTCAACGTTACGAAAAATATGAAAATTTCCGCAACGTACACTACTTCAAACCTAAACACATATATATTTTCTAGTTGATTTTCAATAAAAATAAACAACAGATAAATAATTACCAAGGAGTATCGAGTGAACTGGCTTTAAATATCAGCTGAACAGGAAATACTTTGTCGGACGAGAAGAAAGGTGTGATTAAATAAGTTAGCCATAAAAAAACGTAGCTTCTGTTGATGCATTTCATAACTTCATTGCGACACGTTTGCCAAAACTTCATGACTTTTGCTTCCTCCTCATCTTTTGCAGCTAAACATTCCAGTACTTGCGTTTTCCAATGCAATTTCAATATGGTCTCCCTTATTTGTAAATAATAATTTATAAGTATGATTTTTTGTACTTTACAGAATACAATTTATTACCTCTTTTATTAATTTTTACCTGTTCGACACCAAAATATAAGTTCTTGTCATCAATGCGAGAAAACCGCTCAAATCTACGATGTACCTAAAGTTTTATGGAAAAATATAAAAATTCATTTTCAGTACTTTCGGCATGTAAAAAATTTTATATATTACACACAGTATACTTTATTTCTAATACTTTCATCAGTACTTACTCTAACATGTTGTCGGTAGTAGCGGCTGTTAGTATACCCGAAACTTGGCACATGCACAACGCGACGCTCATAATAAGGCAGAGATAAATCTTTACCGAACTTCGATACCAATTGTGCCGGCACTCCTCTGGCCACAAGCCTATCATTTTTAAACACATACTATTTGACTCGAAAAAACGATCGAAGTTCATTTTTTTTATTATTATTTTGCTTACACAAAACGTACTATTATTCAATATAAAATAGGATTGTTTTCTGCTGAAAATTTCTTTTTAATTAAGCTCCAACGCCTTCGCTAATAAAAGACTATACTAAAAATGAACCAAAAACTCTCACATATTGAAGCTACCGTAATTTGTCCCTTAAAATTTTCAAAACTACACGGACTACCTAGAGGAAATTCTCTTATTCCTCACCGCGTCTATTCTTATAAATGGACGAGGATTCCTCGTGGGTATAAGCAGAGATAGGGCGAGATGGAACACGTATCCAGCCTTACAGTTAATTAACAATTCACAGCCATACTGCAGGTGTCTATGATAATATCCAGATATTACAAAGTTTCCCGCAGGTTTACCAAGACTGCACAATTTTCCTTCACCATCAAAGCTACTTCGAACAATGTACAGGTACGTACTATAGTAAAAGTGGGTAAGGTCGTTTAATCTTCAAATCTTGCTGTCATTTAGAATATTAATTCACGCCAAAAGGAAAGAGAACAAGAGAGAGACAGAGAGAGAGAGAGAGGCGAGGAAAGAATGACACGTGGCTATGGGGGACGTCTATCTGATTACTAAGTATCGAGAAAGTACCCGCTAAACTATGCATGAGGTTGCGCTGCTACTGCGTGAAACGACCGAGTTTGAAAACAAGTGCAGTGCTGATTCATTGTGGCTCGGTACAAGTTCTTGTACTCTTTACAAGCATCACCGTAGCAGTTTCTTCTATTTTAAAAGAAGCTCGATACGAAAGGACAACTGTCTTGAAAGAATAAAAGGGAAATAAGGTATGAATTAAAGTCAATTATAAAATAACTCATGAAAATTAACGTGTGTAGACTTTGAATATAACGTGCAAACTAAATAAACTTTATTTTTCAAATTAATTTGTCATTATATTAAGGATTAATCGTTCGGTAAAAATAATTGCCAGCCGACGTAAGATCAGGCGTACATGGTCCTCAAAAGCATCATAAATGAGAAAACGTTTTTTACGGTGCTGCTAAAGAACTGAAGGTTCAACAGTCCGAATGTGCCAATCGAGAGCTTCAGAGGCTTTTGGGCGCGCAACATCACCAAAGCCACGTCTTTCACATTCTCGCTGCAGCCGCTTTTTATGCTGTTTAGTACCAAGTCGCTCTGAACAACAGCGTGAGCAATATCTCCACTCACGGTCGTGAGAAACTCTCCAACGAAGCAAGAAGCAAACATCATGCAGACCGTCAATACAACGATCCAAATCATTTTTTTAAAAATCATGGAATTTTCTGTCTGAAAAGCGAAAACATTTTTAAATACTTCATGGGAGCCTTGTGTTTCGGACAGTTTACCGTCAGGGCAGAAAAGCTAGATAGGCAGATGATGAAATAGAGAAGGCAGTGTTGAGAGAAAAAGGCACCGGACATTATTGGGCAGGCCAAGTTTCCGTACTTCATTATTACCACGTGTCGTCTCAAAAACGCCATGAGCATCTTTTTAGTCAAGCGTTGACCAGGATCTCGTTTAGTTAGTAGCTTTAATAGTCGAAGCTCCTTGCACATCTCACATATGAAGCTCACGAAAAACACGTCGCACGCAGCAATGTTGCACAATGATATAAAAAAAATGAAAATTTCCGTAGCGTATACTAATTCATACCTAAGACAAACATATGTTCTATTTCAGTTTATTTTTAATGAAAATAAACAACGTAAAAAATAATTACCAAGGAGTATCGAATGAACTGGCTTTAAATATCAGCTTAACGGGAAATACTTTGTCGGACGAGAAGAAAGGCGTGATTAAGTAAGTGAACAATAAAAAAACGTAGCTTCTGTTGAGGCATTTCATAACTTCATTGCGACACGTTTGCCAAAATTCCATGACTTTTGCTTCCTCCTCGTCTTTTGCAGCTAAACATTCCAGTACTTGCGTTTTCCAATGCAGTTTCAATATGGACTTCCTTATTTGCAAATTAAAATTAATAATTATGATATTGCACTTGATAGGGTACAATTTATTACCTCTATTGTTAATTTTTACCTATTAGACACCAAAATACAAGTTCTTATCATTACCGTGAAGAAACCGCAGAAATCTATAATGTGCCTAAAGTATTACGGAAAAGTATAAGTATCAGTTTTCAGTACTTTTGGCAAGTCAGATACAGTATTTAGATAATTTTTTATCAAATTAATATTTCTCTAATACTTGCGTCAGTACCTACTCTAATACGTTGTCGGCAGTGTCGACTGTCAGTATACCTGCAACTTGGCTCGAGCAAAACATGACGTTCATAATAAGACAGAGATAAATCTTTATCGAACTTCTAAACCAATTGTCTCTACACTCCTCAGGCCATATGCCCGTTATTTTTAAACACATCCTATTTGACTCGAAAAAATTATCAAAGTTCATTTTTTTTTATGAATTTATTTACGCTAACCATACGATTATTCAATATAAAATACACTTTTCGTTTTCTCCTAAAACTTTCTTTCTGTTTAAGGTCAAACGCCTTCGCTAACAATATAGACTACTAAAGATGAACCGAAAACTCTCATATATTGGAAATACTACTATACTATATTTCTCTTAAAATTTTCAAATCGCCACAGTCTACTTCAAGGGAATTTTCTCATTCCTTACCACGTCTTTTCTTAGAATAAACGAGGATTTCATGGGTATAAGCAGAGATAGAACGTGAGCTACGTATTTAATTAACGATTTTATAGCCCCCGGCATCTATAATATTACTCAGATATTATAAAGTTTCCCGCGGGTCTACCAAGACTTTGCACAATTTTCCTTCATCATCAAAGCTACATTGAACAATGTATAGGCGCATAGGCGATCAAGTGCGGAAAGGCCGTTCAATCGTCAAATCTAGCTGTCTTTTAGAATATTAAAATCAGCGGTGTAGCCGTTGCATTTCATGTAATTAATGCCAAACGATGTATAGGGAGTGAGGAAACAGTGACGCGCGAATATGGGTGTTGCGGCACAAAGCTTTTTTCCCTTTGCGCGTCTTATTATTTATTCGCAAAACTGTTTTCGAGCAAGCTGTTATAAATATTGAATCTGGATACGTTACTGCCAGGTCATTAGCACGTCTCGCGGGCTGATATTACCGAGCACCGAGGAATACGCGCTAAAATATGCACGAGGACTGGCTGCAACGTACTCTGGCGATTTTAACAATGTAAAGTTGCATTACTATTTAGTCGAATAAAATGTCTTTACCTTTGCAAGTTCTCCGCGAAGAAAAAACACTTTGCAGTATGCAGCACAACTACTTGCGCGCACATTTTTCTATTTTCACGCGCGCAAAGTGCAAAGCTCGATATTCGAACGACCATAATTGTCTTCCAGCTCTCTCCACGTGCTTTACGATTATAACCTATAAATCATAGACCAGTGCGTGTGGATGTGTCATCGTTGCCGCCATAAATAAAAGGCGCAGTTTATTTATTTTTTTATACGCTCTCGGAGCTGTGGCACTTAATCAAAATGAGGTTCAAAACGGAATCGATGGTCCGGTGCGCGCCGCGACTCGGCGCCTTGATGGACATCGAGCGCTTACCGAACTTATCCTTCGAAACGCCGATGCTTCTTTTGTACACAAGAGTAAGTGGCATAAAAAATAATAGATTCTATTTTTATTTGTTTGCTTTTTGTTATTGATTAAACAAACAAGCCAATTAAAATGGGATTTATTTTGATACGTTTTTATTTTATAAGCAATTGTTGAATTTTTCATTACTGTTTAGAGAGGAAGTGTTCCTCACCTGACAAAGGATGTATTGAAGATGTTAACAACAGAACAACAGTTTTTATTCACAAGTCTGCCTTCTACACTTTTAATGAGTGATTTTGTTAAAGAGTTTAACTCTTTCAGTGAGTTTGTGGGTCTACAGGTAGGTTTTGATATTTAAAAGTTTTTTTTTTAATTCTTAGACACTGATAATAGTTAATGTTTATTTTTTGTCAATTTTTAGGAATATCCATTTTTTTTAAATATCCAAGATCCGTCAGAAAAAACTGTTCCTGGTTACCATAAGAATGAATCTATATCAGTGTGGTCTAGAAATGGAAGATCCACAGTTACTCCAAATAATTACATGAATATAGTTGAAATTTTTAAGCCTGACATGTATGTAACATTGTGTGATGGTGATACTAATGAAAATAGTAGTAATAAGCGTATTTCCAAAGCTGTTGAAACAAGCAAAAAATTATTTAAAAAATGTTATGAACGACATACAAATTCAGAAGTATTAAAAAATAAAGGCTTTATAGGAGCTGTTGAAGGTGGATATGACTTAAAAGCCAGAGAAGAATCTATCAAGTTTATGGAAGATAAAAAACTTTTTGGATATGTTATTGATGGATTACATACAAATGGAATTGAAACTCAGAATATTACTTTGGACCAAGTAAAACATGTCATTGAACATTCTCTTGTAAGAATCATTTATATCAATTAATATAAAGTTTTAGCAATCTATCATATTTATATTGTAATTTCAGAATCTCCTTCCTGTAGAAGGATTGCGTATTATTAATGGTTCCTGGAATCCTTTAGTTGTATTAGATTTAGTGAATTTAGGTATTGATATGTTTGATTCTTCTTATCCTTTTTTAATGACAGAGGAAAAGAAAGCTTTAACATTTTTATGTGATACATGTCAAATGTGTCAAAGTAATACAATGGAATTATTCATTAATCTTAATGAAAAAAGGTAAGTTTTTGTATCAATATTAATCATTCAAATTTCTATTTAAAAATTTAAATTATGAACGATTATTCTTCTTAATTTAAGATATAAAGAAGACTTTGATCCTATTTGTAAATCTTGTTCCTGTGTAACTTGTAAAAACCATACCAAAGCATACGTACACCATCTTATTCAAACTAAAGAATTGCTTGCCCAAGTCCTTCTGATGATGTAAGTTTATTTCATTAAAAAAAAATTCACTTAGACATTACTCCATTTTAAAACTTTTATCATATTTCTAGACACAATACACATCAGTATATGGAGTTTTTCAAAACTATCAGACAACATATAAAAGATGGTACTTTTGACGATTTTCGATTGAAAATTCAGTCAAGGTGTTTACATAAAAATAAAAACTCTTGATAGTTTAAAATAAAAATATTTAATGTAAAAAATACGTTTTCTTATCTACTTATTTACAATAACTATATTATTTTTATAAATGGTTCTAATAGTATAAAAAACATTAGATTAGATCATACTGTTTCAACTATTCAGGATAAAAATTTGGATCTAAATAATTATAAGAATCAGTATTAAAATTTTGAGGCAAGTAGTCAGTATCACAGTGATCTGGATGTTTAGGTGGTTTTATAATTGTAAACCTATGATTTAATGAATGCAAAGGATTTTCTGCTACATGTTGAGCAAATACACAATCCAAACATAAATCCACTTTATCGTTAGGACAATCTATACAATGGTATCTTACATTTTTTATTGGGTCCTCATTACAGATATGACACTAAAAAAAATTTCAGTAAGTTACAACATAATAATATCACTGTACAATTATTAGATAAAAATTTGTATTTGTATAGTTACCTTATAGCCAAGATGATAATAGTCTTGCTTTTCATTTTTCTGATCTTTTTCACTTTTAATTTGTCTTAATAATTCTATTTGTCTTAATTCTGGATTGTCTTCAATTTGAGCATTTTCAACTTGAGAATCATCCTAGAATTTTTTATTTAATTATATGAAATTGTTAAAACTTTAAAAAATATTAATTGTAAGCAGTATATAGTCAAATATAAACATACAGATTCTTCTTGAACAGGAACTTCCTTTTTTATTTCATCAATAATTTGATCATGTGGAAAGAATGTAGACTTTTTGAAATTCTTCACACGACTACTACTACTTTTTCGAGTTTCACTTTTATTTTTCAATATCTTCCCAGGAATTGGCATGCCTGCTTTGGACAGTTTAATAAAGTATTTTTGAACCCTACTGGATACTTGCTTAGCAGTGCGGTTACCTAATTCATTGGCAATTTTAGTCCAACGTCTCATTTCAACTTCTTCCTTAGGATATTTTATTAATAATTCTTCCAAACGCCTTTGCTCATCAGTTGTCCATAATTTATTAAAAGTCTGTGGTTTACTTTCATCATAAACTCTACCTCTAACAAGAACTTTATCATCATTATCATCTGGTTTAAGATCTTTTACAGTTGGAGGTGCAGTTTTAGCATGTCTAGTTTGAGGCCTTGTATTATTTTCTGGCTTTATTGTATTATATTTAGACCAATCAATCTCTGGAAGTTCTGGAAGTTTTTGTGGTCCAGGATATTCTGGAAGATTGCCACTTTGTAACTTGGCCACAAAACCTATAGGATCCTCTAAAGCTTTCTTTTTTGCCATTAACAGTTCTTCCAAATCTTTGATAGCTTGAGTACGCTGGGCTTGAAGTATTACAATTGTTTTAAGCAAATCAAGGTAATCTTTATTTCCTTTTAAAGCCAAATGATCGGATTCAAAATAAAAATTGTCCTCAGGATCTAAAATTTCTTCCTCATGAAACACAGATGGTGTTGGTTCTGTGACTGGAACATTGGGTGGTCTTTCTCGAGAAAATATAGCCTCTTTATAATCAGGCCTAAATACTTCCTCAGGCGAGCAACCAGTGAGTACTTCTTGTGGAATATCAGATAGTAAATCGCTCAAAGTTTGATGTTTGGACAACGATGGCTCCATTGAAGACTCCATTTCACAAGCAAATTACTCTTTTGATCAAAGCAGTGAGAAATATAATGAATACTGTAGCTAAACTACTTACAAGAGGTTACAATTTCTCTCTGACCATGGAATTGTTTTTTCCTTTCAAGCCTTGTCATCTAAATTGACAATTACTGCTGGATTGAATCTGAATTTTCAATTTGAATCGTCGAGTAATTTTTCCACGGATCTTGTCTCGGAAGATCATTATAATGTAAGCTGGAAAACGAAAGCGCTCCAGCTGTGTTTAATGAAGCCTTTGTGATCCCAAGCCTTTATACTTTTGAATTGTTGTTTTTTGGTCGTGTGTTAAGATAGGTTAAAATGTAATTTAAACACTCCTGTCGGCGAGCAGCCGCGCATTGCACAGTGTATTATTGACGAGACAGCATTTTCCGATGCTTGTAGGCTGCGCGTATATTACGTCTCGCTCATTTGCTACGCGTTGGAGTCGACGGCTCCAAAACACCCGCCCAGACCAACCCTGTACAAGATTCCATCGATGATTTCTCAAGGGTGTTGTATCCATTAGTAGCGCGCGTATCTGTCGTAACTCTAGCGTATATAGTGTATAAAAGGCAAGAACTTTTTAGAGGCAAGGATTTTTCATCAATCTTATATTTAGGCTTTAGAATTACACATTTTCTTATTTTACAAATACAGCACAGTACAAATGTATGTGTTACTACAAATTCTTCTTTTCCCCCAATATATCTTTAGACTCTGTTATGTGTTCCTTTAAATTTTGATTTTTACTTAACGTTTTGTTGTATTTCTTAAAAATAAGGTCGTCCAAGGCAAATACTGGCATTTCGATAATTACACTGTATAAAAAGGCAGCTACGATGCTTAGCATTAAATTGCCAATAAAAACGTGCACCTAAAATGTAAAAACAAGGTGTTACAGTTTGAATAAAAAATAGAACAGCCCAGAATTTTGTCACTTACCATGGCAAAATCATGAAGGTACGTCGGATTTCTTAATGTCATAGCGCGTAATGATATGGGAACTAAATGCTGTATATAAATACAATAAGATAATCTGCCCAACGGTAAAAAGTATTTCCAGGACAAAATCTTTGCTACTGGACCTAAAATGCATTTCGTACAAATCAGTAAAAGCAATTCATATTATTAAAGTGGCACTTTTCATACCTGCAGTGCCATTAATGCTGGAGTATATAATCCAACAAATGAGAAGTGACCAAACAGGCCGTATGAAAGCTGATCCAAGAATTTGCCAAAATAAATTAAATTTGAGATTGAGATCGGCAACATTGCTCATTACGAATAGACACGCCAACCAAACAATAAAACTTGTGACCCAGCCAATAATACTGGAGAACTAATGAACAAAACATTAAATATTATACCATTTATTATACGTTTTTACGTAATGAAATTGATCGTTAAGACTATTACTTTGGTTAATTTCCAATTTTTATTCTCAACAATGTGGCCAAAGAGAACTCCTATAAAGAATGGCGATGCTCGAGTGTAAGTCATGAAATACAAATCTTCAAATGATTTCAGAACAAATTTTATGCTGAAATGATTAAATTATTTTGTAAACGTAAGATTAAACTCAAATGTCGTAACTTATAAATATTAAAACTTACTTAAGATTGCGTGCTATGTACGTCATGAAATAACCATTTTTGCCAACAATTATCGCACTAATGGCTATGGGTATTGAAATCAATAGTAACAGAGAAAATATCAAAGTTTTTTCTTTCTTATGTAAAAAGCAAAGTATCAATAATGATAGGGTATACAATTGCATATCCACGCTAATCGTCCAAAATTGTTGTAGGCACTGAAAATATTTTATTTATGCCGTAAAATTTTCATGCGCTTCTCAACTGCAACACTACGAATTTTTCTTACGTAATTGTCCGTTTCAACGAAGTTCTGCACGTGAAGCAGAAGGGACCACCATTTGGAACGACATGACGCAAGATAAATATCCCGCGCCCAGAACCATCGTGGTCCGGAGCCTAGTTTCGGCATGAAGATGATTCCGAAGAGAAGAACAGGGATGATGGGTAAAGTGAGCCTATATCAATATTTATATTAAAAAATTGAAATTTTACTTCGTAACGTGAAAATAAATTTTGTTTCTATAAAAGTTACCTTATTAATCGGTGCAAGTAAAATTGTGAGGCATTAAAATTCTGTTGCTTTAATTTTCTGGAGAAAGAACGCGTTAGAAAAAATCCACTTAGAGTAAAAAATATATCGACAGAAAAACTGCATACGAGGAAAAGCATAGATTTCCAAACTGGAAGCCACTAAAAATAAAAGTTTTAAGAGAAAAAAATAGCGTGAACATAATATTTAAATTTATGACTTTTTTTAATCATATGTTGGAACTTCGTACCTCGAATATCTGAAGGACATTGGAAGTAACGCTTAGTCCAAGGAAAAAATGTTCGTGAAAGAACACAATTGAAGCCGAACTGACGAATCTAATACCATTGACGACAGGTAAATTACCCTTTTCTGGTTCTAAGCTTAAAATTTTCTGGGAATTCCGCAGCAACGAAAATCCAACAAGACTGCTGTTTTTCTTTTCATTCGATTCAGACGATCTTCCTGCCAGATCGCACATCGTGCACCAGATTAAAAAAATGAAATATAAGCCCGCGCCAATCCTAAACAACAATGAGTACTATTTCAAAATTAATTCCTCATGTACACGTTAAATTCGTAGTAAAAACTTACGCGAAACAAATCATCTCCATGTCCCAGAATTTCCACTCCTCGTCGATGCAAACAGCTCCAGACTTCAGCACCTCCAACTGCTGGCCCGAGTCGTTGGTCGATTTCACCGCGGCTGCCGCTACTAGTCGGCTAAGTTCGTTGGCCGTACAGCTCCGCGGCAGGCAGATCGACATCGAAGGATTGTAGGGGAGGATACTCCTGTCCCGAATCTCTTGGATCTCATAGCTGCAGTACTGACCCTTGACCCCGGCGGCTGATGCTTCTCCTCTGCTGCTCACACAAGCATCGTACGAGCCGAGCTCGAAGATGTTGCCCTGTAGGATGCCCGTGGGTGGGCTCGAGGAGGCGTCCAGCACTGCAAACAAGTTTCGCTCGGTTATTCACTCTCAAAGTACCAAGGTCACAAGGTCACCTTACTTCTCAAGGCCCATGGCTCTTTGCGTTCTATCGCTCGTAGGTAAGCTCGATGATCGGAGGCGCAGGCGTCGTTGCCAGTCGCTTCCAAATGAGCGGCCTCGAGATTAGCGAGGAGAACTTTCGGTGCTAACAATTCGAATCGCTCCGGCTGCACTAAATCTCGAATTTCACTCGCGCTACCAGCGCGGTACAGCAGGAAGACGAGAAGCAACTGCCGCGAAACGGCTGACTTAGCGTAGCCGTGCATCTCGCGGGCCAATTGATTAGACTTCGCCGTGATTGCACTTTGCGTTTTATACTTGATGCGTGAGCGAAGAATTATTCTATTTTTATAAACGGAATACTAATTGCACTGAGACCTTATCGATTGAACGAGATGTTCATGGAAATGTTTTGCTTAATGAACTTTTTATTTCGACTACGATCGTTGAGAGGAATTTTTTAAAGTTTTTTATTTATGCACAGCTTAGAAAAACGAAACTTAGAAATTTAAATTCAAAAACTGTAATCGTTTTTTGACGTACTTCTTTGAAAGTCAAAATTGTACGTAGCGGATATTTTAAAACTTCGCAAATACTATTTTTTTTGTAATAAAAAAATTCCTTGCTTCGATTGCATACGATTAAAGTTTATCAAGTAAACAAATTACAAAATTTTTATTTTTTTATAAAAAGTAATTTATATTTAAAAAAAATACAGTTCAGTACATTTAGCATAACTTGTAATATGCAAATTAACAACAAAATATTCAAATACATAGAAATTAAATAACTTAAGTTTGAAGTTTTTTAAGTACGAAGACACTGTTTTTAGAAAAAGTCTGTATGCATGTATGTATGTATGTTATATGTCTGTATGTACGCATTTTTTTGTCGTACGATAACTCGAGTAAAAAATAAGATATCAACTTGAAATTTGGTACACTCAAGCGGTACATTTTACTTAAAAACTGATTAAATTTTGGGACCGATCCGACCTTATTTAGGGTGTCAATTAATAAAAACGGTTTTTTCAGATTTATTTTCTTGATTTTTTTAATTTTGTTAAAACTTTCGTTGGTGATATTATAATGACTCGAAATTTGGTACACTCATTTCTCACGTATTACTTAAGAACTGATTAAATTTTTGGACAGATCATACCTTATTTAGGATGTCTATTTATAAAAACGTTTTTTTTTCAGTTTTTTCTTGATTTTTCTAATTTTGTTATAACTTTTGTTGGTGATAATATAATAAATTAAAAATTGGCACACTTGTTTATTGTGTACTACTTAAGAATTGATTCAAATTTTCTGATCGATCTGTCCTTATTGAGGGTGTCCATTAATAAAAACGTTTTATTAAAAATTAAAAAATTAAAAATGTTGGTTGAAACTACAAATATAAAAACATTGTTATTGTTCTTTGAGAAAGCATACTGCTAAGGTAGTTAGCAGCGGTTTTTTTTCTTTTTATGGCCGGAAAAGGGAAAATTCAACGAATCAATGAAATTAATGGCTTTTGGACGTAATAACTTAGGTTATACAATATGAATTATAATTGGTATAATTTTTTCACGCAATTCTGCTCCCTGTTGGAAAGTGCCTATAAAAACGTATTAAAATTTTATATGATCTTAAAAACATTTATAAACGTATTAGTTTGAATATGATCTTATTGTAAATATTTGATTAAGTGTATCGGACAATTTTGTAAATAATCGAAAATCTTTATTATTCCAATTTTATACAATTTATTTTCGCTAAATATAATATAATAATGACGTACAATACATTAGTATAAATAATTAATGATAATAACGCTAACTACACATATGCAATAGAGAGAAATAAAAAGAGCGAGAGGGGGGGGGGAGGTGCGTAGCATAAAATATATTCATCCGACTTGAATGGCACAATTGCAATCAGAAAGAGAGAGAAAACTATGTCTGTGTACTTAAGAGAAGAAGATGTTGAGATGAATACAAGAAACGCTGGCGAAAATCAAATGAGAGCCTGTATTATATTCAGGCTGCCGGAAAAGAGAGCGACACGCATAAAAATCCGCGCAAAGTTGCGTTGTAGTCCGCGGACTAAAAGGCAGGCGCGGTTACGTAGGATATTCGATGGATGAATTCTCAAAGGGCGCGCTTATTCGCGTTTCGTCTCCTCTCTTAGTAGCGGGCGTATCTGCCGTAATAGTTTTCCGCGCGATTACCGGTGATGGGATTGCAGGAGAAGAGAGCGTCGCCCCTGTAGCCGTCGTCGCAGGTGCATACGGCTATGTGCCGCCTTGGCAGGCAGCTGGCGTTGATGCCGCACTCGCGGCCCGTGCAGGGATTCTGGCAGGAGAAGTTGATGCAGGCCCGATTGTCCGGGCACTCGCTGTCCGTGAGGCACTCGCCCCGCTGGCAGCTCGACAGCGCGTTGCCGATGTAGCCGTGGGGACAGGTGCACACCGCGCGCTTCTTGCCGGTGTTGTCGTGGCCAGGCCGGCACTCGGCGTTCTGCCCGCATGGGTTCGGCGTGCAGAGATCGTCTGTGTGCGTGGGCATACGTCAACGGTCAGAGTTGCGAAGGAAATTCATGTGTTTTTGCTAGGGGGCTTTACTTACCGTCGGTGAAGGGCCGGCAGTAGACGAACGGATTGCCGGTCCTGTCCTTCGGGCAGCTGCAGACCGGAGTGACGTCGCGGAGCTCGCAGTTGGCGTGGGTGCCGCAGACGCCCTCGCACGGGTTCACGCACTTCTGGTAGTGGCAGGCGGGCTTGCCGGACGGACAGTCCGAGTGGTGGGTGCACTCCGGCCGGCAGGAGAGCAAGGGATTACCAATCCAGTTCTGCAGAGGAATCCCGAGGGTTAAGATAGCGGAAAATGCAGATCTATTTTGTGTAACTTTCGTTAATGTATAGACGAACCGGGGGACAAGAGCACTTGGCGCGGTGGTTGATGACCTCGCACTCGGCGTTCTCGCCGCAGCTCTTCGCGCAGGGGCTCTCGCAGCGGAAGTCGCTCGAGCACGAGAGGTGGCTCGGACAGTCATAGTCCGACTCGCACTCGTGCCTGCAGCCTTCGAGCGGCCGGCCGCGGAAGCCCGGGAGACAGTCGCATCTGGCCACGCCGTTTACCACCTCGCATTTAGTGTTGACCCCGCAGCGATTAGGTTCGCGGCATGGTGCCTCTGTTGGGTAGATTCATTTTTATTATTATCATCTCGGACGATTCTTTGATCTCTCGAGATATCTCGTCAAGGCAATCATGAGGATATTGAATTATTTCGTTACCTGTTACGGCATCGTTTTCAATATGCTAATTTATGTAGAAGCGCGACGACTATACACGCTTACTTCCTCGTTCCATAAACTCTTTTTCATTATTATTTTATGTGATATGTTTTTCTTTAATGGCTTTGAATCGATTAATTTAAAAATAAAATGAGACTCTAACCCCGCGATTGGCATTTGAATCTGTCACTCCATCAATTTTCGCTTATTAAGAGATTTATATGTATAATGATATGCTGGTCGTAAATAATACACAACCGATTGCGTTGAAGTTAAAAATAGAGTTTCGTAACGGCATACCTATTTTAAGCTTATGTATACCTTACACATAATTCACGTTTGATAAAAAAAAAGGAATTATTTATATATGGAAACTTACGAGGATCGTAGATGCAATTATGAAGGGGGTTGCCGCTGTGTCCAGGCGGGCAATTGCAAATCGGCAGATGGGAGATCGTTCGGCACAGGGCATTCGTACCGCAGGCGTAAGAGCACGGGTCGATGCATCTGTTGTTGGAGCAGGCTTTGCTCGATCCGCAGTCCTCGTTAACTGGACGACAAAAAAAACCAGAAACTCATTTAATAAAAAACAGATACAGCCTCGCAAAGCCCATATAGGCTTGTATCTCGCAAACAGCTCACGCAGCTCCAATGAACTTCAGTTGTAACTTCGTGAGCCGAGCTCATTTGAATGAATTAGCATATTTGACCGGCGTGAATCGCCGGACACGCCTATTTCTATAAAATACGCCTCGAATAAAAACGTATATATTACTTTTTTATCCGTACAATCCTTCCGCGTGCTTATAGACATAAAAAGGCGGATCGTCTTAACGAGACGATTTTTTGCGGGCTTATACAAAAATTATGAAGGATCCATCCCGGCTTATACAGAATATCCAGAAAGAGAGATATTACATAATCGAAGCCTACTATATATGTACAGTTGCCGGTTCGTCTGGTGCGCGTGCCAAAAAAAACAGAGGCGAACGCGGAATTGGTGAAAAAGGCGCGAAGACCGCGCGGAGCTCTTCGGAGCTGATGCGTGTTTTCGTGCGATGAATAACACGAGAAAGGAGAAGCAGGAGGAGGAAGAGAAGGCTGATCTTGGAGGGGGGGGGACGAGATGACGTCGATGTCGATAGCCTTGAGTGTACAAATCTCGCGTAGCGCTTAACTATACACCTAAAGCGTCGTTCGCCGTTTGATTAATAGATCAGTGCGAGCGAGGAGAGAAGGGGGAAGGAGGAGGTATACCTGTAAGAGGCTGGGAGGCACATAAAAAACTGAATGGTATAATAAGGAAGAAGAGTATAGAGACTTACCCTGGCACTCGACGCGAACGCATTTCGTGAGCGGGTCACCCATGTAAAGGTATAAGCAGGAGCACACCGGGCGACCGTCGATGAGACTACACTTTGCGTTAGTGCCGCAATAGTGGTTATCGCAAGCGAAACCTGAAAATGTAATCAATACAAGTGTTAAAATGTTTATTCGAATCGAAATAGTTTTTTTTTTGAAAATGTTTTTCTATGTATCAAAACTTTTTTATATGGGGATTATGAAAGTTTTTTTATGAATTGCCTTAAATCGCGTGCCATTAAACACTGCCCGTTAATCTTGGGAGTATTTTAAAGCACCTTCAAACATAATACCGGCTGTAAATACCAGTTTACCTTCACCGCAAGAATATAAGAAAGGTTGCTCTTCGTACACGAGAAATTTCAAAATTTGTCATTTGTAAATCGATGGAATTCAAGTAATAATTGAATAATAAGAAAAAAAAAACATTTACAGACGATTTTTTATCAAGTTTATACAGAACAGTTTCTTGGGTCTTCGAAAAGCCGGAGACCGTAGAAAAGAAAAGCCGAGAAAGACGAAACAGAAAAAAAATACAATCTGCCGGCAGAGCAATAATGCCTGTATAACAAGTAATCGTTTCCTCCAAGCTCAAATACGTACACACGCGAGATCGGCCGAATGAGGGTGTCGTAAAAATTGTTCAATTCACCGGTCTAGTTGCCGAGCATTGCGTAAACAGCGAAGGGTAAGATTATGCTTATAGCCGGTTGCAATTAACGATGAGACGGTACAATGGGAGTCACGATGGGAAAGACACGTGTTATCGACCTTAACTTTTTATTTGTTCGCCTTATCGATTTTATAAAGCTGCAACGTGCTGTTCGATAACGATCGTTGCAGACAGGCATTTATATATATTTTATTTGGTTTTTATAAAAAATAATATGCTTACCAGACGTGAGGACGTCGGTGTTGTAATGGACGACGCCTTTCATCGCGACCGCCGAAGCGGCGCATAATGCGACGAGCAGAACTGCAGTCTGCATTGGCCTCATCTTGACCCTCTTGTTTGCTTCTATGGAATAAATTTAATTGTTCGATTAGAAAAATTAAATATCGACTAAAATTGTTGAAATGTCGAAAATATTTGAAAACGAAAAATGATCTCAAGTAGAAAAAGCCGGTCTGAACAGTAGCGGTGGTTAAGTAGTAACAGGCAGACGTATCCGGACAAAATCTGATCTTATACTACTAATTAAACTCTCGCAATCTTTTTAATTACTTCCTCGTGGTATTTATATGTCGTGTTATTTATATGTATATATACAGCCAAACTAATGCCAAATGACGACGATGATGCTTAAAAAGATTCTCAAACGACTTTAAGTAAATAAAATGTATACAACACATTATACGTATATAAAATGTAAATCCGCGTTTCTTTTATCCCTCACCGATCTCGCCATAACCGGTAAGATATCCAACGAAAAATTAATCAGACCCCTGATCATAATAATAATAAAAAAAAAAATTAAACGTCGCGAGATCAATTAAAAAGGAAGGAGGAAGGCAAAAAAGCCATGCAAATCTAGCTCTTGACCGTGAAGCGAAGATTCAAGGATGAAAAACAGAGGAACGCCGGCGCGGAGGTACAAATTAGGCAGTGCAGCGGAACGATTATGTAGCCAACGCCAAGCTGCATCGCCTAAGCTCCATGCAAACACTGAAACGAGATGAATTTTACGTAGACTTACACGTGAGCGACAATCTATATCCAAACGACAATGCGGCGTGGGAAGGAGTGCGATCGGTTCGGCTCACTCTCTGTTTTTTCCGCTGATCCTCGCTCGATCGGCTCGCGAGGCGAACTGATGCTCCGGACGAAATCGGCCGGGCTGTATATCGACTATCCGCGGATCGCCGAGAGAGATATATCCCCGCACGTGTGGGCCTTTCCCACACGGCGCCTTAAAGCCGCTTGTTTTCGCTCGTCTCTCTCCACTCGCTGCTCCTTTACCACCACCCATCTCCGTTGACACTACGACACACACGTCCTCTCATCTCGTACAGGCTTGCCCACGCGCGATTGTTTGGCTTTAGTGTATACGAATTTGCTGGTTTTTTTTCTCCTCCTGCGCTGCTTCGTCTTCTCTCTACACTGACGTTTATACACATTTGCGTGGCATTATCCATCTTAGATGTATTTGAGAAAGCCCGGACGGTTTTTTCGCATGCGAGATACCGGGAATTTCCGAAAGAGTCGTGTGGGATATATCTCGATGCACACGAGAGTCTTGTTTATCATACGGCGAATTTGCGTTTTTTTTCGGGGGAGAGGAGCGCGTAGAGAGAAAACGGAATTTCAGGAAGTTCGCGCCGCTACGCATAAATTATATTCGTTTTTTATTGCTGTTTTGGATGCTGATTTTTTGCAATAGTCATAACCGTAAGAATAAAGTTTGGAGAGCGTTCGAATAATACGGTAAACGATACGAGCGTACGACAAATAGAAGAAAAAAGTAGGCTGACAGCGATATCGGTAATATTGAATTGAATAAGTGTCAATTTTTTTTTCATATTGTTTTTACGCGTAGACAATCTAAAATATCTATTTCCAAGCAAGAGTATTACGGCACTTGGAGAATCGTTATCTTTTACTAGAGTAGGCTTTGTCGATAAAATTGAAGTAAATCACTATTATACAATGTATTAATTTATCGCAAACAATTAATAGCAACAATCAGTTTGAAAACCAAAAAAAAATCAAGTACGCGCACTCGGGTTTATCGTTCGAAATGGATTTATCTCCAATTTTTGACTCTGACGATCGTTAATATGTTTACTAAAATTTATGTAGGACAATGCGTGAAAAACTGAATGTATACTTACATCAGAGTTCCAAGAAAATCTTTTTCATTTACATACACGGATAAACACACGTATTATATTCGATCAAAAAACATATAATTCTAAAACGACTGCCAGTCAAACTACTCGTCAATTAATTCTTTGAAGTCTGTCCTAGCGGCATTAATTGTAAGATATAATTCATCAAATTATCTTCTCTAAAAATAATCTCCGAAAATTCGGTATTTTATTATAAAATATATTCGTCAATTTAACTTTTAAGCCCGATAAATTTATCAGAATAACGATAATACTTTTTTTTCCAGAAATCCCCTCCTTTTTTTTAATAGATTAAAAATTTTTTTTGGAAGTTATTCGAGAGAATAAAAGAAAAATAGAAAAAAAAAGTTGTTTGCGAGAGCTTAGAGAGAGAGAGAGAGAGAGAGAGAGAGACGATAAAGCTTATGTACTCTCGAAACTGACTGATCAGGATGACGGCTGTAACGCTATGATAATTAGCATTGAATTTTGAGACGTAAAAAGGGTATGATCTGAAAATTGTTTTTTCTCTTCTCAACACCTTGAGAAAAACAAGCGCGATCGCGCGCAGCTGTCTCTCGTTGCGGCATTGATGAGGTCATATGAGTTTCTCGGATTGCGAAAGACTGTTTTCTGTCCAGTTTAAGGTCGGAGTTGAGGTCGGCCGCAAATGTCATTCGAACTTCCATATAAGGGACTTGCTCCCAGACGATAATCCGAATTTGGGACGTACATTTTAATAAAACCCTGAGAGAGAGAGAAAGATAACAAACGTTATTACTGCCATAACGGATAACGCGAGATTCATTTATAGACGAGCGACGATCAATGAAAACAAGTGTTAGATTTATTAAACTCTCTACCCGGGCCTTTTATTATGTCTAAACGATCGTGCGTTACGTAATCATTGAAAAAGAAAAACGTGAGAAAGGAATTATGAACCATTAAATTAACGAGAAGTTCGGAAAAAAATTAGTTATTAGCGTTATACTCTTGAGGAAAAGAAGAAAAACGGAAAATTGAAAACGTGACGAATGGACACGACCACGCGAAACCTTGATCGCTAAACGTATTTTACGATACCAAACTGCATTATTCACGTTCGTGTCCGTGAGATGAACATAATCACGTTTTTCATGGTGCTAGAGTGTTTTTATATATGTAGGAAAGGGGTTTTATTGAAAGAAAAGATGGTTTAAATAGCTTTATGCAGTTGCTGCCCTTTTAATGATGTTGTATAAAAAAGCATCTATAAGTTGTTTTCTTTTTTTATAAAATAATAATTTTTACAAAATAAATGTTAAATCAATGTTGTGCCTTAGACATGAATTCACATTACATGTGTAACAAAAATTTTTTTGAAAATATACACGAGTAATTATGCATATACACACACGGAGAAATAAGTAACTCAAGAAAATAAAGGATTTATAACTATTTTGTCAGCTGACAAATTTCATTCGAAATGATTACATTCCTTTATAAGCCTCGATGTCTGCGTTGCATAATTACAAACACAATTATTATCGATAAATTAATTTTTAATCACTG
The DNA here is from genome assembly GCA_030522585.1 of Anagyrus pseudococci. Classification (NCBI taxonomy): domain Eukaryota; kingdom Metazoa; phylum Arthropoda; class Insecta; order Hymenoptera; family Encyrtidae; genus Anagyrus; species Anagyrus pseudococci. The sequence goes on from JAPYYQ010000450.1 coordinate 67,762, forward strand.
GGCAAAAAAATCGTTTCTTTCACATCAACTAATGAAAGTTCATACGTAATATGAAGCGTTACATTAGAATAAATAGATTTTACAAGACAATTAAAATACAATACACATAGTCGACATTTGTTCGGATAAATAAAATATACTCGTTTGTTTTCAAAATAAAAAATTTCAAGCCGTTCAAAGTAAATTTATGAAGAATGTAATTCTTATATTTACAATAATTTTTACCTTTTTTTATTGGGTGCTATTATTAAATAAGACTAAACTTTTTTTCTCCGTGTTTTATATAAATAACTTCAATATATCTTACCCTAAGTTTAATTTATACTATGCCATTTAACTATGATACGTCAACTGTGGTATCTTCTGTACACGTTGGATATTTATCTTTCTGATTTACATACTAATTTAAGAAATGAGTGAAATGAACGTCAATGTAACAATTCTTTAACTTTAAGAAAAGCAAATTTGATGTAGATATTTAAGTTTCAATCCTATCAAAAGCGGTCGAAAAAGTTTAGTGGTGCATTTTCAATAATCATTTGTTTTTTGCCTGTACATTTTTTTGGTTTTCTTTGTTATTATTTCGAGAATATTCCAAAAATTCTTCGTAAGCGTCTGCCATCTCATCACTGAAGTCATCATTTTCTAAATTATCTTGTGAACTACAATTACAAATTATTTTCAAATTATTTATAAGTTTTAAAAGGTATTTTTTTAATTATAATGTAAAAAAACTCACGGTAGGTCATCTTCCAGATCTCTCTGTTCAAGAAACCTGCTTTCTTCTTCCGTTAATTCTTCGCCGTCGGGTCCATAAAATATTGGTTCATCTGTTACCTGAGAGCTTGATGGTTGTCTAGTTTCGATATTAAAAGTGTGAGTGGAATTGACTCCCCAATTTCCACTTCTTAGTTCACTTACACTAGTCACCATGCGACCAACACTTGAATCAACTCTTTTTTGAATGACTAGATCTGTGAGCATTCTCATTACTTGCTCCATTTCAGTTCTATTTCCACTGTTATCTCTTTCAAGAGTTTGGCCAGCCAACTAAAACCATTTTTAATTATTGTAATAAAAATATACATACATTAAAGTTATTGAAATTGTTTAATACCTTTAGAGCTTGACAAATGTTTTTAGCAGAATTAGGTGCTGGATTTTTTAAAACAGTATTTATTAATCTAATTAATAGTTTTCCTAATTCTGAAGCTGGTGTCGGTTCCATTTGCGTTACTAATTCAGCTAAGAAAAATATTAAACCATGACATTTTTTTTCAATATCATCAGTATGTATTGTAATTTGTTGCCAAGTTTCAGCCTGCTCATCAGTCTTTTGTTTACATCTGCAAAATATTGGAATAATTATATAGTACTATTATTTAAAACAAAAAATTTAAATTTTTCATAGTACTAACTGATTTAACAATGTTTCTCTAAAAGTAGAAGTAGATTTATCCCCTGTAAGTGCTATTGTATCAAGGTGAGTGCAAAGACGTGCTCCACTGTATCGGAAATTACCCTCATGTATGGACTAAAATATATGAAATAATAGAATTATTATAAATTGAATGTGTACTATTTTTCTGCAATAAAAAATAAATCACCTGTTGGATGATCACATTAAAAATGGTTTCACAATGATTTGGTTGATCCAGAAAAGGATTAATAATGTCTATTAAAGGTCCTAACAAAGAATCAAATCTGCCAGGATTCATTGTTAATGTTCTGATAGCATTTTCTAACTGTACTATACAGCCAGAAATATCAAATGGCCCAGTATCCTGCAACAATAATATATGTTGAAATATATCTGGTTATAAATATTATTTGACTCAGCATAAATTTAGAAATGTAGGACATACTAAGTGTTTATCAGCATAATCTCCAGAACCTCCATCATAGTGGCTGTAATTTTGCGCATTAGAGTACTGGTTATATGGTTGACGGTATCCACCATGATAACCTCGGTCTGAATAATGCTGTTGATGATAATGTCTGGAAGATCCAGATTGTTGCCAAGGAACATGTTGCCTCTGAAGCATAACTTGCTGAACATTTTGATTTTGTCTTGCTAGTTGTAAGCGATCTTGAACAGAGCCTCTAGCTCCACCCTGAGTGGGCTGTAATAATTTTTAAAGCAGTTAGTAAATACAAACATCAAATGTAGACTGTAATTTATAAGTCAAATAGATAAATATACTAACAGCAGCATGTGACTTTGGTACAAACTCAGCAGCATCAGCAGAAAGAACAGAATTTTTCACAATGTCACTAATGTTTCCTGAAAAAGAATATCATACATTTAATCTTTTTTCAATAGCACATGCTAATCAAGAAGAATTACATAATTACAAGCCATTGTTTACATGGAAAAGAATGGATAAAGCAGAATTATAAGTATAAAAAGGTGCGTGCCGGGAGGGAGGCAGGCGCATATATAGAGACACACCTGGCTGCTGATTCGGATGGCGGAGGGGCTCGTGGCCGGCTGGCAGGATGCCGCGGCCGCGTCCACGACTGCCGGCGCATCGGTCAGCCTCGCCGGGGCTGGTGCTTCTCGCTTCAGCGCTGCCGTGCTGCTCCATGGCCCGCGCGTGGACCTGCCAGGCTTACTATATGGCCTCAGCTGCTTTCTGGGCTGGCCCAACGCCCTGCCCGGGGCTCGCAGAGAGCTTTGGCGGGCGGTAAGGTTAGGCGGCGCCGCCGCGGCGGCGAGCTCTCTTATTCCGACGACGACGGAGCGCGTGCAGCAGGCGGCTGTAATATGCCTCGACTACCACACGGCCAGCGTTATTCCATCAATGGAAGCTGGAGCGGCTCCAGTTTTGGTTACTGCCGGCTGCGGACGGCTCCTGGCTGCGCTTACCTGGCTTTCTCTTTCTTTCTCACTCGCTAGCTTGTTTAGCCAACGCTTGATTGATACCGGGGAGCCGGGGACAGACTGCGCTCTCAGTCTGTGATACGAAGACTACCAGACTACCACGGCGACGACGATGAAGGGGATGCGCGCGGGCTCGTGCGTTTGCCGCAGCAGCCGCGCCGCCGCCGACGACAACAACAACACAACAATATCTCACCGACTGACAAAGCTGCACACGCACACAGTATTATGAGATGAGAGCACTTTCTCCGTCTCACTCGCTCTCTCTCCCTCTCTCTCTCTCCCAAAGGCTTATACTTTGCGATTCCCGCGAGCCGCGACAGACTGCTGCAGCGTCCCCTCGCACTCGCTCCGCCCGTACTAGCCCGGCCACTGCCACCCCCCGTTTTCTCCCTTTTGCCACCCCCTCTCGCCCTCAAAGTGCTCCTGCAGCCTTTGGCTGCGCCTCACGGCTGAGCCTTGATGTGAATATACGATACGCGCCCGAGGCTACATACTTATCTTTATTTTTTCCGGCTTTGATGCTTTATTTCCTTATTATACTTTTTTCGGAGCTTCTTTATGATTTCACCAAAATTCGCGCTGCTCGAAAAAAGAAACAGTTTAATACAATTCGATATTGTCTCGGCGCAAATGTGCAGTTGGTTTTATAGTAATAGACGATCTTATCATCACTGCAAAATGTTTAAAAAAAAAAAAACATGTCTAATCGAAAAAAAAAAAAAGAAAATTACCTCCGCAGTGCCCTAAGTTTTGTTAATCTCGCAATAATTTATTCGACGAGCCAGCTGAAATAAATATATAATTACAATAAGGAAAAATTGCAATAATACTTACGCGATAAGGCGTGTAGCGTTTAAATTGTCTGCACTCCCGCTTCGATAGAATATCCTACCGCAGCTCTCTCGGTGCATCCTGCTTTATCGAACGAGGGGAGAGAGAGCGCGCGAGAGCCGAGAAAACACTCGCCATTCAGTTTTCATATTGAGCCCATCTCGAAAGGCATAAACACTCATCGGCAGTAGGCTGCGTAATGTCGGAAATATTCCTCGATCGCTCCTGTCAGAACACTGGAGTTTCGATAATCAGCAAGTTTCGGTGATCGGACACTCGTCGAAGATGGCCTAGGAAAGCAGTGTCTGGCTCTGTCCTAAAATCCTGAGACGCTCGGACACACACCGGTCCTCTCCTCCCCCTCCCCTTCCGAGGTCTGTAGGCGCACTGGCCGTAGCGTCAGCGACTGCATTTTTTTTCCACGATCCTTTTAAAAAGAACGAATTCATTCTCCGCGCGACTTCCTCCTCCCACCCCCGTCTCGTATATAAACGCTGCTGCACTCTCATGTACACTCGTCAAACGCGACGATTTTCCAGTCCTGACCGCGCGCAATGATCTACCAATGATGATTCGGAGCTGCTCCGTTCTGGGTAAGGAAGCAGCGTCTGCCCAGCTTTTGGATTGCCCACCTGAAAAGTCGACGAGCAATTGAATTTTAATCGTCGCGAGAGCCCACAAGTGCGCGGCTGGATCAAGAAGGAGCGATGCTAGAGGTGGGCCTCAGGGTTGTCAGAGGCGGCGACTGGAAGTGGGCTAATCAGGATGGCGGCGAGGGACACGCAGGGACTGTCGTCGAAATTGGCAAGCCACCGAGCGCAGGCAATGTCGCCTCGAATACGACTCACGTCGACAAGACACCCGACAAAACTGTCATTGTCCAGTGGGACCACGGCTCCAGGAGTAATTATAGAATTGGATATCAGGATGCTTACGACCTGCTGATCTTTGACAATGCAGCAGCAGGTGTCAAGCACTCGGTTATTATCTGTGATGGCTGTAAAACACATGGTGTTATGGGTATCAGATGGAAATGTTCCCAGTGCTATGACTATGACTTGTGTACTCAGTGTTACATGTCCAATGTGCATGATTTGGATCATGCCTTTCAAAGGTTTCTTACATCAAATTCAGCTGGGTTAGTAGACTACTACTTTTACTTCATTTATCTGTACGTATAAATATTTTATGTTTAATTTAAATGAAATTGTATCAATTTTCAGGGTACAGTTGACAACTAGAGAAAATTGTACAAAAATCCCATTGAAAGGAATATTTATTGGAGCCAAAGTGATAAGAGGACCTGATTGGGAATGGGGTAATCAGGACGGAGGTAGAGGAAAAACAGGAAGGGTTATAGATATTAGGGGTTGGGATAATGAAAGTGGTAGATCTGTGGCAACTGTCAATTGGTCTTCCAATGGGAGTACCAATGTTTATAGATTAGGTTATAAAGGTTGTGTAGATTTATGTTATGTCGAAGAAGCAAGTGCTGGTACATATTACAAGGAGCACTTGCCGCTCTTAGGTCAATTTTCACCAACCATATCCACAAATGATAATAACTCATCAAATGCTACAAGCGCCTCAAATCCCTCCAGTCCTAGTCACACAACATTTGTTGTCGGAGATAAGGTAAAAGTTTTGATAGATATTGATACCTTGAAAGGTATGCAAGCTGGTCATGGTGGTTGGAATCCCCGTATGGCTGAGTACATAGGAAAGGTACAATATATTTAATATGCTATTGAGCACTAAGCTGTACTCAAAAGAAATATATTCTAATTATTTTTCTTGTTTTTTCAAAGGTTGGCACAGTACATCGAATTACAGATAAGGGTGATATACGTGTTCAATATGAAGGGTGCAATAATAGATGGACTTTCCATCCTGGAGCATTGACAAAAGTTGTTAGTAGGGAAAATTTTGCTCTTGGTGATATAGTTAGAGTTAAATCAGATGCCAATGCTGTAAAGCACTATCAAAGAGGTCATGGTGAATGGGCTGATATAATGAGAACAGTAAGAACAAAATTTAACTTTTCAATTTATGGAATATTCCAAGTAGTTGTTGTCCCTTAATTTATTATGCATGTAAATTTATCTAGGCTCTTGGAAAAACTGGCAAAGTAATTAAAATTTATCCTGATGGAGACATGAGAGTGCAAATTGATGGTCACACATGGACATTCAATTCACTTAGTGTAGTTTTAGTACCCCCTGGTTCTGAACCTAGAACTTTATACAATGACTCCAACAGAGGTAAGTAAAAATTGACTAATCCAGTAAATAAAAATTTTAATGTTTCGAATTAAATAACTACGTAGATTTGGAAGTGGAAAAATTGCTGCGCGATGCAGCGAGAGGCGTAGCGGGCATTCCCGCAGTAAAAGAGTTCCTACGCAAGTATCCTGGCAGAGTTGACGCTCGGGGTGGATCTGATGGTGGTAGAAAAACTTGCCTCCAAATCGCCGCTCACCAGGGTCAACATGAGTTGTGCGTTCTTCTCCTAGACGCCGGAGCCTCTCTTTTCGCAGTCGACGAGGACGGCGACACTCCACTACACTATGCCGCTTTTGGGTAATTTTGTTAAAATAAACAATTTTAAAAAAATACATCAAATCAATGGAAAAATTTTAAAAACATGCCATTTTTGCATAGCAATCAACCAGAGATAATGGAGCTGCTTTTGGCGCGCGGTGCAGCAATCGACGCTGTAAACAATGGCAAATGCAGCGCTCTTCACGTGGCCGTGAACAAGCAGCACGTAGAGTGCGTGAGAACCTTGCTTCGACACGAATGCAACGTCAACCTGCAGGACTCCTACGGGGACACAAGCCTACACGACGCGATAGCCAAGGACGCCCTGGACATTATTGATGCGCTTTGCTCTTGCGAACGCTGGGACTTCACGCTGAGAAACAAACGCGGCTTCAACGTGCTACACCATGCCGCACTCAAAGGAAATGCCTAGTGCGTATTGTTACGATATTGTTGTTAGGGCGTTGAAATGAAAATTTTCCCGTAAAGAAAAGAAAGCTTGCAATAAAGCGAAATATTGCGTAACCCTGCAGTGTAACGCAACGACTGGTGCTGCGTGCGCGTCAGCTCGTTGACGTGAAGAAGGAGGACGGCTTCGCGGCGCTACACCTGGCAGCGCTCAATGGCCATCGAGAGGTTGCGAAGACGCTGCTCTCGGCGACGGGCGGTCGAGCGCGAATAGACCTGCAAAACAACCGAAAACAGACGCCACTACATCTCGCGACCTCGCAGGGCCACTGGAGCCTCGTGGAGCTCCTTGTCAGCCACAATGCTGACATCGCCAGCACAGACGAGGATGGCGACACGGCTCTCCATATCGCGGTCACGAAATGCCGCGCCCCGGCCAGTGGTGCATTGCCAACCATTAGCCGTGATTCGCCAGTCCTGTTTTCGGTAATTTTAAAAGGCTAAGAATATCCAGCACACCACAAGATTAGCGCTCGATTAAATATATTGTTTTTTTTTTTTTTTTTTTTTTTTTTTTTTTTTTTTTTTTTTTTTTTTTTTTTTTTTTTTTTTTTTTTTTTTTTTTTTTTTTTTTTTTCTTTTCTTTTTGGTCTGCTATTTGGTCAGCGTTGACAGCACAGGCACTATCTTCGAGCAGTCACGTAATGCCAAGGGCAAAACGCCGCAAGACCTGCTATTGGCTGACCCAGAGCTTGCACCACATATCGATCTTGTTAGAATGTACCAGGATCAGCCGCTTCGACTTGCGGAAGCACCAGCGCCCAGTAGTTCTGAGCCACCCATCTACGAGATCGAAACCGTGCCGCCTCAGTCCAATGTGAATAATCGGGAAGTGGGCAGAAAACCACCTCGCAGTTGTGCTGACTGTAACAACTGCCAAAGGACCGCAGGAGGAATGCTAAACTCCATCGGTCAGGAAAATCGACTTGGTCCTGGTGGTAGTATTGGCTACGCAAACTGCGCCCATTGTGGTTGTAATTTAGGAAAATCACAAATTTGTCAGGGTGAGTACAATTCTTGTGAACGTAACTTTTCCTTAATTTGAGTTCTAATTTTGATGAACGTTGCTTTTGTAGATTCTCAAATGAATAGGGAAGAATTAGAAGATGAGCTAGAACGGGAAAAAGCAAAGAATAATTATTCCGATAAAAATAAGGACGATAGGATGAAGGACAAGGACCTAGAGAGATTACGATACTTAGAAACGAGAATAGCAGATCTCGAGGAGGCGAACATGTGTAGTATTTGCATGGAACGTAGGCGAAACGTTGCTTTCCTTTGTGGTCACGGGGCCTGTGAGCACTGTGCAGCGCCGTTGAAAACGTGTCACATGTGTCGTCAAACTATTACGAACAAGATCAATTTATATTGAAGAGGTTGGCTGAGCTTGTTGAGAGCGAAAACGTAAATACTAGAATTCTAAAATTAACATCGTGTTAGATTTTTATTTGTTAAAAAATTAACGTTTTTTCACCGAGCTTTTAGAAAATTTATTTGGCTATTTGAAAAAAAAAACTACAATCAATTATTTCTATATTTGATCGACTTCAATACAGTAATTAAGGAATAATAACGATAAAGTAACGTGAGACATTTAACAGCTGATAAATCGATGCATCATCAGCAAGCTTAATAGCCCCTGCAACTGAAAGTTCGACTGCCAAAAATTTATAATATTAAATTTCAATTGCTGTTTTCTACCACGCGTACCGCTAAGAAGTCTGACGAATTTTTTCATCGTATTTAACATACCATATCGTGCCATAATAAGAATTTTAGAAAATCTTAATATTCACGAAGTGCAAATCAGCGCGCTGTTTTACAACTGCAATTCCCGTCCACGATTTTGCCGCGCTCGAGATCGTCCATGTCTTTACTATCTTTTTGTTTATTCAAAAGGAATAATTTAAAAATTGCTCTTTATTAATTTCATTGGTCCTGTTAAATTCATTATCTTGAACGTGGCAAGACTCTGAAATCCCCTTGCTTTCTAGTGAATTTTTAGACTTAAGATATGTATTCCAAAGTTATTAAAAATTCTTTGGAATTGTAACATAAAATTAAGGAAAAAAAGTTTTTCTAAAGCACTTATACAATTTCTTAGCATATTTTTTGTTAAATTTTTATATGCAATGTACTGCTTTTGTTGAATGTACATTATTTGTAAATATTTTACCTCTAATTAATTTTAACTGTATTTTAAAGTGATGTCACTTAATAGTTTTAGAAATAGCCTGGTATTGATTATTATTGATGGTATACAATCTAGTTTTTAAACAGTTTTTAACTGTTTGCTGTATTAAATTAAAATAACTAAACATTTGTATGGCTTGTTTTCGTGCAATCTATTGTTTTTTTAAACACTATAATTTTATTTATTAAAGAAAATTTCTATTTATGCCAATTTGAATCATTTGTACATTTATCGAAGACCAATTTCTCTGTAATCATCGCGGAGACCACGGGTTATTCTAACAATGTTTTCTGGGATTTTTTGTTGTTGTAATAGCAATTGTATTGTCGTACGTTCTGTAATATGAGTACTACAAAAATTAATTACAATATAAAATTATAACGGCGCAATAACGCATCAGTGCGTTTCTACAATCGTATGTAACATAAAAGATCATGAAAATAAATTTGATTCATTGAAATGTTTTTATTAAATTTTTTATGTACGTTACAAAGATTACTTCAGCGTAATTTTTCATTCTCTTGTATTTTAAAATCAATAAAATTAATAAAATTAAATATAATACACAAGAGATCACGCAAGAGATGCTCGTTAACTAATTTCATCTAACATAGTAAATAGAGTGATAATAGTAACAACAATGATAACACAAGCACACAACATATAACGCCGTGGTCGTGACGTTTAATATTGTGACAATACGGAGTTCAAAATTACCTCCTCGTACGTGTCGCACATACTATTTTTTGAAACGAGCAGCGAAATTTTTAATACAAAAAACAAAACTATGTCCTTACAAAAGTATTTAAAACAAAATAATCTTTATATAAGAAAAATGAAAACGTCTTTATTTATATATCATAACTAGTAATCTTTTAGAAATAAATAACTTGAGATTTTTAACTAGGAAAAAAGTTAATAATTAAAATGTTTAATTACTAGTTTTATAAAGTTTTACTTTTTATTGAAAATATCAAGACTTTAAATCTCAATTATAAGATTATGCAGTAATTTTTAAATCTGCTCTTACAAGTAATTGATACTTTTGCTTTGAAAAAAAAATGCATAAGACGGTTACTTTCCGCAAGTTGCCTTCGTGTGTTGTTTCAAAAAATAATATACTAACATATTACCTATTAAACGTAAACGCTTTCTGGCACCTCTGGCCCTGAAATAAATTCTTGCTAAATTCTACTCATTAAGACTGATCATGAATTTATATTTTCTTTTTTCATTAACTATAAATCAATAATGCAAAGTAGTTTATTTTTAAACGCTTGACAATAAAAAGGGCAGATTGACGAAAAGATTAAACTTAAAATGTGAAATTAAACGTTGTTAAATAACAACAAAAGAAAAAAACATTTCACTTTACAATTGATCCTAAAAAAAATTTTCATATAAAATGTACTACTGGTTTTAGCGTACTCATCGATGTGCCCTTCCATATCGATAATCGCAATTTTGAATAAGTCGTTTTTAAAAGCTTATGCTCTTAAATTTACGTGCAAGACTGCTTTGCAAATGTTGAATCTAATTCAATAACTACGTACAAATTAAAAAGTCCGAATACCGTGCAACCTTCAAGGATCCTTGCATTCTTATTGAAAACATAAAAAATATATGAGTACTTAAATTCTTAAAAGTCATACGCAATGTATCGGAGCAAAACTCTAACAGCAGGTACAGCTTGGAAAAAAAACAAGTGCCTTAAAAGGAACCAAAGCGTCACAGCACACATATATTACTAAAATTAAAATCTACCGTAGTAAGTCCGATAATTCGTTGCATAATCTACACTTTTTCTCAGCAGTACCCGGACTCCTTAATTTAGTGTTATAATTGCAACGAGGGATTACGCTTACGCGCTCGCGAATCGTTGCGCTCGCAATAATCGTGAGCAATATGAGCTCCGTCAAACGAACCACCAAGACGCGTCAGGCGGCAGATCAAGCGGCTATCCACCAGCTCGTCGCAGAGCCGCTCTCTGACAATAGCTAATTTTAGTTCGGCTTCTTTTTTTTTTGGATTTGAACAATAGTAACGAAGGAATTGCGCTTAGGCGACCACAGGCTCAGCACTGCAAGGCTGAAGCTCCGGCTCGTTCTGCGACTCGCTGGGGGACTTGCCGCCGCCGCCGGAGCCGGAGGACGCAGAGGACGTAGAGCTGGCATTGCCATTGGGGTCCGGCGTCACCGCCGCCCACTTCGTCGTGTACGGAGCGGCTCGGGCCTGTCTCCTGGCTCGCATCTTCTCCCGGCGCTGTTCCATGACGAAACGAAGCTGGCGCATTTTGCCCTTGGTTGCCTCGTTCTCTCTGGAAAGTTTCTCTGAAAAAAATACAAATACGCATACGGTCAGTATGGCAAACACGTGCGCATGCACCAGTAATTAGTACACCGAAAGAGAACTTACCACTAGAGTATCCAGCGGGGTGCGAGGAAGCAGTACAGCCGGAGGAAGCATCGTGCGAGCCAGCGACGCCGAGGCTCGTCGCCGTGGCCGCGGGCGCAGCCGAGCCGCTCGTCGAGCCGGCGAACATCGACGTCGGCTGGGCGCTCGGAGAGGGCCCAGCTGCTCCGGACGCGGCGCTCGGGCGGTGGCTGCTGCTCGCCTGCCTGTGGTACCTGTAGTGGCCGGCGCTCGTGGCCGGGGTCGCGCACAGCAGGTCGTTCAGGATGTGAATGATCGTGCTGATGTCGCGCTTCGGCCGGCCGTGCCGGTCCTGCAGTGCCGGGTTCAGCGTGCCACTGAACGTGCCCGTGTACACGCCCTTGCCATGGTGGTGCATGCTCTCGATTATTGCACCTTGCCGGCGCTTCGCGTTCTCCTGCAGGCAATATCATTCGTTTAGAATTTCGGACGAAGAAAAGGAGGGCAAGCAAGAGCGAGAGGGGGGCATAAAAAGATCCGTACCTCGGAGGAGAGCTGTTTGAGCTTTTGCGTAAGGTTCCTGGAGGCCTCGACGAGCGCCCTGGTATCGAGAGTGGCCGTGGGGTTGGCGCTTGGATCCGCAGCCACGGCGTCCGGGCTCTCGGGGTACGCGGGGGGTAAAGTCGTGGGGGTCGTCGGGCTCGTCGGGGCCGAGGAGGTGCTTCCTGGCGTGGAGCACGGGGTCGCCGACGTCGCCGTCGTCGCGCTGCCCTCCGGCGCGTAATGGTGCTGGGGAGTGGCGCGACCGCCGGCGCACGGCCTCTTCTTTGGTGACAACGTGAACTTGGAGCAATCGCATTGGCCGAGGATCAAGTTCGAGAACTCGGTGAATTTGGTCATAGCTGACTCGGCGGCTGACGACGTCGCTGCGCCTGCCGCTGGCGCCGCTGCTGCTGCTGCTTCGGACTCCGGGCACGATGGGCACGCTTGCGATTTCACCACTGTTGAAATAAACGTTTCGAGTGAAATTTAAAATGAAACGACGTTGGCGACTTTGAAAAAAGGAAAATGTAAATGAAAGCGATAAGAATCGGACTAACCTTGTCCAACCTTCCTGTTGGGACGATGATGATGGTGGTGGTGGTGATGGTGATGGTGATGGTGATGGTGGTGATGATGATAAGGTGCACTACGATGACGCGACGACTGGCGGTGCTGGAAGCTGTGGCTGCTGGTCTTGGGAGCGGTGGCAGGCGGGGTCGCCGGCGGGGTCATAGGCTGGGCCAGCTGTTGCGGTTGCGGCTGCGGTTGCTGCTGCTGCTGTTGAAGGGCTTGAAGGGGAGTAGTGGGCGGGAGCGGCTGAACCGGAGGCAGTGGACAGCAGGTCGTTTGGCCGGACGAGGGCGAGGTCGGCGTGTTGGGCGGACTGGGGCTTCCCGCGGCGAAGAGGCTCGCGGGGCTAAGGGCCGCGGGCGCCGAGAGGTTGAGCTTCGCGGGGCAGCCGTGCGCGGCGGCCGACTGGGCCGGCGTCTGGTACGAGGATCGCCTGTGGACAAGAGAATTTCATTAATAAACAAAGCTCAGCTGGGCGGACGAGAGCTTGCGGCGAGAGTGATGCGCGCGCGTTACCTCGCGGAGGCAGCTGGGGCGGCATCTAGGCTTTGGTTGAAGTGTGGCTGGGCTGGCTGGCTCGCTGCCGGCGGCGGCGGCTGAGCTTGCTCGGCCGGACTGGACGAGGAGGACGAGGGGGAGGTGCTCTGGCTGGGACTGGCCGCGCGCGCTGCTGGCGGCGGCTGGGGCGGCGGGGGCGCCTGGGAGGGGCTCGGGCCCGTCGACGTGGCCGGCGTCACCGTCGACAGCTGCAGCTGAATCAGCATCATGTGATCGCCGAGGCGCATCGTGAGGTTCAGCGGCGCCTTGCCCGAGAGGAAGTCGTTCACCTGCGAGTCGCTCAGACTCTCCAGCGCTTGCATCACGCTCTGCTCCGGTCTCTGGGCCTGCAACAAAACCAACAGTTTCCAACTTACTCCTCTAATCGTTAATTTAATCGACGACAAGTATTAGTATACGGGTTTTTTCCTCACAGCTGTTAATATATATGTATTTGTGTATATGAATGCAAAATGAAAAATGAGCCAAGCAAGTCTCATTTGTCTCTCGGAAAACGAGTTGTCAACGAAAGAGAGATAGAGAGCGAGACGAGAGTGGTGGAATGAGAGAAGAAGTAAAAAGGAGAAGGAGACATGAAACGTAACTTTTTCTCTAGATAGACACATCGATAATCTAAGCTCTCGCTCGGTCGCCCGGTCGCTCCTCTTCGAGTCCAGCTCTTCTCTTTCGTTTCGCATGCAGCGCTTATTCTCCTCTGGCCGGTCTTTTTTTAGTCGACATCGGCACTTCTTATGCTCAGCGCGCATCGAGAGAGAGGGCCGAGGAGGCACGCCACACGGGAGGAGGCTACGCCTGCGGCAGCGCGGGAACGAGGTGGAGGAGGAGGGGGGTCGCGCATTGAGGCCTGCACACAGCGCTTTTTTATCCTCGGCTCCGGCCAACCGAGCCGTCCTCGTTGTATACGTGCGTCAGCAGGCAGCAGCAGCAGCATAGCGCGAGAACCGGTCGACTCTCCGCGCCGCAGCTACATACAACATGCGAAAGAGCTGAGCATACGCGGGGACGAGCAGCGGGGGCCGCGTTAAATTTTCGCCGGGACGACGCCGCCTCGGCTTTCGGTTCCCCCGTCGTCCCCCCCCCCCCCCCCTCTGTATACCACCTACAGCCAGCGACAGAAGAGATTCGTGGTATATAGCGCGAGCACTGACTTTGCTATATACCACGACGACTTTTCGGCTTCCGCGCGCGCCACCCGGTAATTCAATCTGCGCCGACGCGGCACCTCTATACCCTCCCGGTCCCCGCTGCGCCGACACGAGACCAAGCCTATTTCCTTTTGCTCTCTTATTCTTCTTTATGCAGCCTGTACTGCCGAGCTATATATCTACGCTTGGATCTGATTGCCAAGTGAAATCTCACCGAAAGCCCCTCTCCGCTAGCCTCCGCTTAGGCAGCCAGTGTAATACCCTCGGTTCTTTCTTGCGAGTCACTCAGACGGGAAACACGACTGCATATCGGACGAGAGACGTGTGCGACGGCGTCCTCTCGGCGATGCGCTTCGTACACACCTTCTTCCACGCGCATTATAACGTGCGTGTATACACGCGCACGCTCCGTTATATAAGCCAAAGAGCAGCCGCCCGAGCTCCACTTCCTCCCCCCCCTTCCCTTAACGTACATGCGTATATATATATATACAGCCGGCTACATGCAACGGTGCCGACGACGATTTCAACAACGTGAAGGCATAGGTCGCAATGAAACCCAGCCGCGAATCCTTCTTTTTTTTCAAAATTCCTTTCCCACCCCCGCCTCACCACCACCATCATCGTCTTCCCCTATTTGGCAAGAGTGATGAAGTTGTAGGGGTAGTGTCAAAGTAAGGCTGTCAGAGGGTGAAGGGGCTGAAGTCGCTTGATAGGAAGGGGAGTTTAGCGTACGGGGTCCGAATCGAACAATATAATGTATAAATAGGCGCTCCGGAACGTGTCCGGCAGAAGCCTGCAGCCGGCGGCCTACGAGCGGCGTCGATCCGCAGTGGCATTGCGGCGGTGGCGGCTGCGTCTCCACAGAGGGGCTGAGAGGGTAAGAGAGCGAGAGAGCAGCCGGGCATCGGCAAGGATTCCGCAGGGGTCCGCCGACGCGCGGTGCGGGGCCGAAGAAGCGGCGTGGCGGTGCCGGAGAGAGAGAGAGAGAGAGCGAGCCGTGCGCGAGGGGAGCCGAGGGAAATCGATACACGCCCGCCGGCAGCGGTGGCGGCGGCGCACGAAGCTCCGGCCCCCGCGCGCGCGTATACATATAACGAAGGAGCGAGCGAGAGCTGGAGGCAACGTGTACAACAGAGGGGAGGAAGCGAGGGAAAACGAGAGCGAGACGAGGGAGAGAGAGAGCCGAAGCGCGGGGACGACGGGCCCCCGAGATGAAGACCTGCAGAGGAAGAGGAAACCTCCGCGGTACTAGCACCCACGGCCGCACCGCCGCCGCGAGAGAGAGAAAACCCTCGAGAACTCGCTCGCGCTCTCGCCACACCTGACGGACTTCCTTTTGCCACCCCCCCCCCTCCCGCAGCTCGAAGCCACTGCTACGGCCTATACCGCCGAGGATGCCTATCGTCGTTCTGTTTCTCTCTACCTCTCTCTCTCTCTTTGCCCTCTCGTGAATATGTACTTGCCTCTCCGCTTTCCCTCCGACTCTCTCTGCTTTTTCAGGCCTTTCCGCGCGCTCTCTAACCCGTCTATTTTCGAGCCAAACTTGCTCTGCACTAGCCGTTTCGGCGCTGCTATACAGCTTGGACAAGCGAAACAGAGAGTAGAAAGAGAGAACGAGAGAGACAGAGAAGCATCGCCGGGGTTAAGCCCACCCGGGGTATTTTCGGGCTTAATAGCCTTACGTAAGGCTGGCCCCGCAGCCTGCGAGAGAACGCGCGCGCTTCTCCCCCGCCCCTCTTACCGAGAGCGCTCCAATCAATCCCGCGGGATCCAGCTAATTAAATCTGATGCAGATGGATCTCGCTGCTGCTGCTGCTGCTGCTACGTGCAGGCACGAGAAACAACACGTGCCCCACCTCGGCATAGCAAAGAACGCGTGTGCGCTGTAGGGAGGGGTAGTGGCGCAAATAGACGAGCCAAAGCTGGAGAGAAGCGCCGCGAGTCGCTTCGGAAAAGAGAAGCCTAAGAGAGATAGAGGAATCCATGTGCTGTGCGGACGAAGAGCACAGAGTAAGAGAGTACGTATGCGGCGCAAGCCGATGGCTCGATAAGGCTATACTCACGTGGCCACATATGCATGTGAGTGGCTAAGCGCGCATCGGAGTGTTGTATAAATAAATTCGATAATCGAATTCACGCCCACGCGCGTCCAGTAGCACACGGCCGAGTGCGCTCTGCGGACATTCTTCCGCGCGCCACTGCCATCCGCTCTTTTTACCAGCAGCAGCACCAACCTCCAAGTTTATGTAGAAGGGGATCTTTAACTGATGAAAACGGGAGTCCGTGTGTGCTTAGCGTCAGGCCTCGTCAATATATTCGTTACATTTTTCGTTATAGCGCGAACTTTCACTGCTTAATTGGCATGCTATACGCACGTTGAGCCGGTAGCCGTTTTTTTTTAATCTCTCTTTCTCACATATACGCAAAAGCACTGCTTGGAGGATCGTTTTACGCAGAGTCGAATGATGATTGGCCTTCTCCTCTGCGTACATGTATATTTATTACGCGGATTAGCGAAAACACTCGTTGGCGATCGGGTTCGGCTAAACAGCGGGATGATTGAGCGAATTTCAAGCTCGAGACTTGAGAATTGACCTTTTTCTCTCTCGGTTTGACGGTATATATCAGTTACAGTTGAATTTAACAGGTTTCAACTGCTGACCGTTACCGGGGAAAGAGCGAGAGAAACGCGAGAGAAGTTTCTAACTGTCGAGATAACGGAAAAACGCTGAATTACAATCCCTTTAATTATTCGCTCGCTTATTTTTAACAGTTTATTACTTCTTTAATTGCAAAATCATTTGGACGTATATATTTGGAATTTACGAACGTTAGGCGACACTTTAGAAGGGTAATTTTAATTACACTTTATATTTGGCAAAGGTAGTTAACACGAGAAAAAGAGAGGGAGAGAGAGAGGGGAAAACATAGAAACGAACGGGTATAATTAAGGAGTCAACTTTAAAGCCGCAAATGTACATAAACACAAGTAATAATCACAAGTATATTTTTATAAACGCTGGGGCGCTATGTGCTACGGAGTGTCTAGAATTAAATTTAAATTTAACGCCAGCGGCCCGATCGTTATCGATTGAAGCCAGCTGATTAGCATGTATTATTCAATGTCCTACAAATGGCGAAGTACGAGAAACGAAATATATATAAATGAAAAATAGAACGGGTGATACGGGCAACAGCTGTGCATCACGAAAGGTACATTAGCGGCATTAGATCTTTTATGTGTGTGTGTGTGTGTGTGTGTGTGTGTGCGTGTATGCAGAATCGAGATGACGTCGTTGCTATCAAATATTTATACGAAATGAAAAAGAAAAAACACGTCGAGAATTTCTGACGCTTGCTCTCGTGTTCCTGATAAACGCGCGCGCGGTTAAAAGAAATAACGCTCTGAATTCAAAATTGGCAAAAACAAAAAAAAACGTTAATGGTTATCTGTACTTTTTACTACTCGGCAATATTACAACATAATTATGATTCGCCTTCGTTCACGTGCTTCGATCATTAGTAAACCTAATGGAACAATTAACAAAACGACGAAAGAAAATCGTTGATGGGGGAGGGGGGGGGGACAAAATTCGTAATATCCATCTTTAAAATTTACGATTGTTCGCAAACGTACAGACTCGCTGGTTTATTTAATTAAACGGCACGAAAATATCACGCCCCCGCTCTATACTTAAAGCTTTAAACATTTTTGAAAGGCGGACGTTAAAAGGCAAAACGCAAAACGGAATTGAAAATAAAAAGAATCAAAATCTCTTGCTGCTTTTCCACGATGGTAACGTACACAAGCAAGAAAGCTCCTCGTTGACCGTGTGGAGAGAAAGAGAGAGCCAGCAATGTATACTTCGTTTATCGTTCCCAAGCAGAGAGCTCCTCTCTCTCCCTTCTTCCTTTTCCTCCTTATCCCGTCGTCTTAGCGCGAGAAACCCAAGAGAGAGAGAGAGGGGGGGGGAGCTGGGTTCAGTCGACCCACGTGCACACTTTCAGGCTCCAGCAGCGATTTCGCCCCTTTTCCCCTTCCATAGTCACATACACAAACATAGATAAAGCCAGGTCCAAGCTTAGGCGTTTTTCGCCCTCCGTCTTTCTCTCTCTCTCTCTCTGCTTCTCGTCTCCCCGGTCATCTCACGTCTCAGTGCTCGGCTACGCCTATGCGCGACTCGGACAAAAAGCAGCCACCGGACGAGAGAGGAGACGAGAGCGCACACGATCGCGCTCGCTCCCATCTCGCAGTGCGCAGAAGGGGAAGTGTACGCCAACGCGGAGAATACGGAAAATACGTGGAATGCCGGAGCAAGAGAGTGAGAGAGGTTACTTCTCTCCGGCCTTTCCTCCTTGGCTACAACGCTTGTCTTCCCTTTTCTACCGATTCTCCTTCCTTCCCCCCTTTCTTTCGCTCCCCTGCACACCCTCTCTTTTTCTTATCATTCGATTATTCAAACAGTCGGACGAGATAATTTTTTCTCTCTCTCTTCTACTCTCTTTTCGAATCGTTTGGCTTTAAATATATCACCCCCCTTTTTTTCATTTTTCACTCTTGGCGTATACTGCCTCGACAAAGGGTCGCGAGTTTACACGAAAAAGTCAAGATTTTATTTTGAAATACGTGTGCTTTTGACAATCGTTGAGTTTCAAAAATTCCATCGACGGTGACTAATAGATTAGATAATTATCGTAGTTAATGTAATAAATTGTAACTCGATGAACAATTGAATTTGATTAGAAAAATAAATGTGAATCGCGAATGTGCATGATCTATCGCTAAAAGATCACGCAACACAACGCAGCTCGAAAATACGCGAGTGAAACCAAACAAACAAAAAATATAGGTATATTCAAGTACGAGCATTGCTCCGATAAGGTATGATTCATGTATAAATGCGTACAAAGTGAAAGAAGAGAAAAAAAAAGAGAGAGAGAGAAATTGACTTGGCTTTTTTATATCAACAAACATTCTGTTAGACTTTGCCACCGCATCGACGCGTCGTCGACGCCTCGTATATTTCCCTCATCAAGATCGATATTCCGCAAACACGCGCAACTAGAACTTTTCAAGCCTATCATAGGCAATCGATGCCTTTTTTTTCTTCCTCCTCGTATTAAAAGCTTGTATATCGACTATTAAAACTCACGCATTTTGCTGGTGCAATGCGAACAAAGAGGATCAAAACAACGACAATAAAAAACCTTTGTCTTGTAAACGTACAACGAGAGACAGAGCACGATCAGAGGAGGGGGAGACTACTCGAAGTGACGAGTAACATTAGTAATCGATGGCTTATCTCTTATTTTTTGAGCCTCGTCAGCGGCGTTTCCGGAATAATATTTGGGAAAAGAATGAAGCCAAATTTAAAGTGGCACATACGGTGTACAGGTAAAGCATTTTTGCTACTGCCTACCTTTAACATTTGTTGTCCTAAGGCTCAACAAAAGAAATGTGCGCTGCGAGTAAAACAAGTCAGTCACATAGTACACGTTTGTATCAAAGACAGAGAAAGAAAGAGAGCGACGTTTCATGCTCGGTTCGAGACATACGGAAAAAGTGAAGCATCGAAGAGGAAGTATCGTTATCGCGTAGCGTCGATACAATACGTACACTTACGCACACAGATGCGCACAGTGCAAGAACGTAGCTGAACCCGGGGGGGGGGAGGGGAGAAGCTACACAGAGGTCTCGGAGCGAGAGGAAAGGGGGAGGAGGGTTAAGAGCCTCGCGCGGGTACGTCGCCGTTTATTTTCGTCGCGAGCAGCAGCACAGCGAGGTTGCCTGAGCACACACACACACAGACATACACACGGAGAGCCGCTGGAATTTGGCGGGGGGTAGCCCCTGCAATGAGGAGGAGGAGACGGAAAAGGGGAGCAGTGCAATCGCGATGCCGTCCGAGAGATAAGATAGCGCGCGCGCAGCCCGAGCTTTTCCGCGGAATTGCGCAAGCAGAGAGTGGGCCTTCTTCCTCGCGCGAGCCCGGAGACGTGGATAAGATGTAGGAGGAGGGTAGAGAGGAATAGAGGAGGAGGAAAAGGAGGGGCCGCGAGATAAACGCGCGCCCACGGCTGACGTCCGAGCAGCCCGGGCGTTCTTGGAAGGCTTCTCTTCGTCTCTCTCTCTCTCTCTCTCTCTCTCTCTCTCTCTCTCTCTTTCAAGTATGCGAGGGTGGAGGACTGAGAGGCACACTAAAATCATCATCTCTTTCTTTCTCTCTCTTGTCGGTCTGGGTGTACGTGGCGCTTCGTAATTATCGGCCGCGAGAGAGTCCGCGGATTTTTTTAGTCCGAGGTCCCCTCCCGTGTGTGTGCTGTGCCGACGACGACGCCCGCGCGTAATCTATATTTAATCGTAACCAGATAAACCTCTCTCCCCTCGCTTCGTATTCACTTTTTATGATTTTTTTTTATATATATACACACACGCACACACACACAGGTGCACCAAAAATCTTTGTGAACTGCTGCGTTGCATTCTATATTTTATTATTGTTTTTAACAGATGCAAATATGATGTGTTCGTGTGCGGTCAAGCTACGTGCGGTTTTGCGCGATAAATATTTCAAGAGTATTTGGATAGAGGATTTAGAATGACTTACCACTGTATAACCAACATTCATTTTGATATTTGTTTAGCTGTAAAGCGCGAAATCGACAATAAACTGAAACGAAATTCAACGATTCTATTAAGTATACGGGACAAATGTTTGCCAAGTGTTTGTTGTTTTTATTGATTCCGAAGCTGATTTTATGAAAATCCGATGTCGATAAGATAAATCTGTACAAGGCTGTTTTATTTTGTTTTTTTCGTGAAATTGTGACGTGGATTGTTTTAAAACAGCTGTTTATTTTTACGCCTCCTGTATACAAAACGTATAACCACCGTCGCCGTCTCCGAGCTAATAAAATTCACGAGATAAAAGAAAAACATAGTCACATTCTCTAAAGATTTGCAGAGTTCGCGTATTGACAAACAGGCTGAATCCGACGTTTGGAGCAAAATCATGCAAATTCGTAAATGTATAAACACGCGTATTTCTTTAATAAAGCACACATACACCCAAAAGCCGTTGTCATCGTCGATAAGAAAATTCGTTGGTGCGCAGTGAGAAAGAGAGACGGTATCGAAGCGCATTATGATAAGTTCTTGCAGACTTGCGTGTACAGACCTGAATGAACGTTTTTTTTTTATTTTCGAGTTCCCGATTTCTCTCGTGTAATCGAACGGGGAGAAAAGGTTTTCCTTCGCTCGAAATCACGAGTTTTTCGAAATAAAAAGCCTCGGAAATTCAAAGAGATACAACGACGAATTTTCTTTCCACTACGAATCGCACGCGAGAGCAGTGGAGTCGGGGATGATAATCCAGACAAGACGGCGCGAGTAATTAGAACATCGGGAGATCGAACTTTTCTGCTCGGCTCGCCGAGACTTCGACACATGACAAATGAGAGTAGGAGAGCAAAGGGAAAAGATAAAAAGAGAGCAGTTGTAAGGACGACGGAAGAAATAGATGAGCTAGCAGGCAGCGCCGGGAGCGCCAGAGGCAGAGACTTTGGCCGCGATCTAGAACGCGTGGACTGTCTGTATAGGTACGAATGAAAAAAAAAGAAATAAAAGCTGGCCGTATTTTAAGATATCGAAGAAAGGAAAAGAGTATACGGCCAGAGCCGGGAGAAAGAGAGCGAGGGAGAAAGCTGTCGAGCCAGAGGGGGGGAGCTCCTCGGCCAAGAGGGAAAAATCCGTGCCCGAGAGAGCCCGACGTCGCGGCGCGCGGAATGACATGCGCGATCAAAGGGGCCGATAAAAAGTGCGAGAGGAGAGCGAGAAAGAGAGCCATAGGCGCAACGGCAGCGGTAGAGACTCCTTGGTATACCGTATACGCACGGTTTATACCGTGTGTGTGTGTGTCTGATGACACAGGCTCGCCGAATTTCTCAATTCTCTCGAGGTCGCGTGCAATTATATTGTCGGGCCCTCTCTCTCTCTCTCTCTCTCTCTCTCTCTATCTCTCTCCTCGGTAACTTCTTTACGCGCACGTCTCTTTGTTATATACGAGAGTGAAAGAGGAGAAGAAAAGAAATTATCCGCCAGTCGACGCTTAGCTCGTTCGTCGTGTGTGCTGTGTATGTGTGTCTCTGCGATTACTTGGCGATAAGAGCGAGCGGCGAGCGCGCTTATTCATAACTTACTCGCACAAGCCGAAACCTATAAGTATACGCTCTCACGCCACACACGCGACAAGAGAGTGAGATGGCTTCGTTTAGCTCGAGAGAGAGAGAGAGAGAGAGAGAGGCTCCTCTGAAATGATATAATTAATTGCTCGGCGCGTCATTAATTACAAAGCGAGACGCAGACACAGACGCGTACTTCAAGAGGATTATGATGCTACTCCAAGTGTCGGTGTATAATAATAATAATAATAATAATAATAATAATAATAATAATAATAGCGCAATGCCACTTGCTGTATAGAAGCCAGCACGCCGAAATCATTGGAAGAAGAGGGAACGAAGCCGATCTCCTTCTGCTCCCGTAATATTGTAATTCTCACGTCGAGCGCGTGATTAATGTTGTGTTTGCATTAGCAGCAGACGCGGAACTAGTACTGCCGCGCGAGAGACAATGGCAACACCTTGTGTGTCCCCCCAACCTACTTATAAACGTCGCCTCGAGGCCTCGCGCTCGCACGAAGATCAAAGGAAGGGACGAAGAAAAAGAAGAAGAAGAAGTATAGCAAGTAGCTTGAACGAAGGAGAAGACGACAGAAAGTAAAAGTAAAAGTTGAAAGATTAGGCCTATTCCCTCCTATATATTACTGCCATAAGCTCTGGGTAGTATAGGTACGAGGGGATCGCTATGTGCTGGTGCAAGCAGCGAAGCAGAGAAAGAGAGAAAGCGCTCTCGTAGAAGCGTAAGAGGGAAAGAGCGAAGGAGAGAGCGAGGAGAGGAACGAGGGGGATGAGAGGAAGCGGACGGAGGGGAGATATAGTGGGCGACGGTAGCGCTGGTTGGCCTGGGCCGCTGGAGAGCACAGCCGAAGAGGGGCTTGGGAAATTCGGGAGAGTTCTCTACTCGGGCCCCCGTTTGCCTGCCGCCTCGATCGAGCGAGCTTGCCTCGGTGCGGCTCGTCCGCCGGAGCAAGGGCTATATAGAAAGCGAGGCGAGGGAGAGAGCGCGCGAGGCATTTGCATGCAGATTGCGCGCGGGCGGGGCCAAACGCGCCTGTGCGCGCTGCTGCTGCTGCTGCTGCACTGACGTTTTTAAAAAGCCCCTCTGCTGCTGACGCGCCAATGCACGCACACACGCGTCCGCAGGGACATAAGCAGCAGAGCTCGTGGCGACGTTGTACTGGGCTGTATATAAACCTGCACACGGGAGAGTGACTCTGGCGCTTATCGGTGAGGAACAACGCCTCGGCCGAATACACACACAGCTCGCAGGTTCTCATCTGCTCGCAAGGCCTCGATTTTATTTATTATTTCCCGAGCTGTGCTGCGACGTGCCTATATGCGCGCACAGCTAAATACATTGCGAGACAGTCGGTCTTCCTATACACGACTGACAAGAAACGGCTGTAGCACCGAATAACTCACCCCCGCCCTCTCTTTCTCTCCGTTTCTCGCTCTATCGCTCTCGCGAGCGTGAAAGTAATAAGTGTATAAAGAGAGGCCCGAATTAATCAACATTGACGGGGGGAAATTCGAGAGGCCGAGCTGCCACGACTGCTGCTGCTGCTGGAAGTCACGTTCTTCCATTGCCGCGTTACGAAATTGGAGAATTCGAAAGGAATGAAAGCCCCCTCCCCCTTTCTCTGCACATTTCTACGCTACAAATTGAGAAACGAAATGACGCGGACAAAAGACGACGGGAGAGACGAAAAAAAAAAAAACATCCAAAGCGCACTGTCGTAAACAGAGGAATCAGCGAATGAAAGTGCGAGAGAGAGAGAGAGAGAGAGAGAGAGAGAGAGAGAGAGAGAGCGAGGGAGAGGCGACAGAGATTCAGAGCGGAAGAATAATTGGATGAAATAATAGGCTCGGATGGGAAGCTGCCCCCGCTTATACGTGAACGATAAAGACGCCTCAGCTGTTCTCTTTCTCTCTACACGTATAAATAAGTATAAGTAAATTTTACAACAAAATTTTAGAAAATTTACTATACTGTATAGGTTTTGGGGGACAGACTCGAAATA